>WBND01000197.1:396001-410854 GCA_013398595.1 Tychaedon coryphoeus | reverse complement strand
AGGCAGCCCTGCCTGGGATCTCCAAAAAGACATACATTGCTGCTCTCAAAAAAAAAACAACAACAAAAAATCCACCAGAAAAAAGGGTTGGGAGTTTCCATAGCTACAGCTTTACATTGCTCTGGTGAAGGCTCCGGCTCAGGCCCTGTAATGAGGCACAGGCTGAGTGGTTTCTGAGTGTTTTCCCACTCCAGCCCAGCAAGGCAGCCTGGTGCATGAATAAAGAAGAGAAGAAGAGAGGGGGAGCTCGGGGATCTTGGAAATAACCCATCAGTGTAAAGGGCTGGAGTTTGGCACACTGCTGCTGGGGCAGGGCATGAGCTGCACTCGGGCTGGGGAGGGCAGCAGCCCCTCACTCCTCACTCAGAGGTGACAGAGGTGAATTTTCAGGCTGCTTGGCAGGAGCAGAGGCCAAAACCTGCTGCACTGGAATCCCTGTGTGCTCAGGGAGCTGCAGGGGGTGCAGAGGTTCAGGCAGAGACACTGCCCACAGCACCTGGGGCTGGCCTGGCTCCCCTCTGTGCCCTTTGTTCAGTGGAGTGTCACCCACTCAGGCTGGTGTCAGCACTGTCACACCTGCATTCACACAGTGATCACAGAATTCTGCACTGCTTTGGGTTGGAGGGACGCCTTTCACTACCCCAAGCCCTGTCCAACCTCCCCTTGGACACTTTAGGGATCATAAACAGGGAGATGGGCCTCCTCACTGTTTGCACCCTGGAGTTTCCCTACAGGCAGAAAAATCTCCTTCTGTTATCCTGTTTAATAAGGATTTGTCATTGCTGCATCAGGGAATTAATACAGACCGTCTGAGAGGGTAATTTTCAGATTCTTGGCAACTCACCATGAACCAGTTCCAGTAAATTTTCCCTTTTTTCCTCACCTTAATTTTGTTATATCTTTTCCTGGGAGATGAGAGAGGGAAAGATTTAACTCAGAGAAAAAAAACAAACAAAAACAACAAAACAAAAACTCCACAACAACAAAATCATAAGTGAACAAGCAGAAAAGATAAAGGAACTCGCACAACTCAGCAGAAAACCCTCATTAGGAGAATAAAGCAAAAGAGAAAAACCTTTACACAAATTGCTCTGCTCAAGCCCATGTGGGCTGGGAACTGCTGGGATCAAATGTTTGAAATATTGACTGTTCCCAGGGACAGCATCCTTCCAAAAGCAGAACACGTGTGAGGATCCTCTTGCCTCTCGTCAGCACGGGGACGACACCGGCCCTGCCTTTGAAACGACTCCTTGGTGCTGGAGAACCCTGGAGAGGCAGGCAATGGCTCCTGATCCTCATCCCCACCTCCCTGCTGTGCCCAGCAGCCACAGGAATGCTGCCACGGGCACCAAAAAGGGGGAAACTGAGGCAGGAGAGGTGGGAAGGATGGATGTGATCAGCTCAGTGCTGGCGCTTCCTGAGCAGGCTGCAGCTCCTCCCTTCCTTGTGGCAGGAAAGTTAATCCACAAACACCAGGGGTTTATGTCCAAAAAGGAGACAGAGGAGTCCTTTTTGCTTTATATAATAAAGAGAGATGCATTCCCCTGGGATCTCTCAAACTTTTAGAGGATTCAGCCTCCTTTTTATCCCAATTTCCCTGTCTCTTTCTCCATTGGCTGAGGTACTTGAGAGGCACAGACTTCCCAGAACACCTGATACCTGAGATTTTCCTCTAATGTACAACCCTCCCTTTTAATTTTTAATTCTTACAGAATTCATAGTTTTTCCCCATTGCTTCTTTCATCTTTCAATACCAAATTTCATTTATCAGTGAACCTACAGTTTGTTTGTAAAGACAAATATCTTTTTTTCATTCATCAATCAGTTGTTTATCTCTCAGTGCTAGTTTTATCTACCAGCAGATCCACAGCTTGTTTGCAAAGACAAATCCATCATTCCTCTCACTTGCTGACTGGCAGCACCTCAAGGGACCAGAAAATGCCAGGGGTCTTCTCTTAGAAAGCCAAGCCTCAGACCAGTGCTCTGAATCCCACCCTGAATCTGTTTGAAGGCACCTACAGCACCCCCAGGAGAGGTCAGGGCTCTGAACCCCCCAGAAATGATCCATCCATCCTGGAAAGCAGGAGGAGGCTCACACTGCACCCCCAAATCCCAGCTGGGTTTCAGCTTCCTCCCCTTGCACTGAGTTCAACCTGAACACAGCTGTTGGAACTCCTTGGGAAGCAGGAATGTTCTGCTGTTAAATAACAGAGTTCATTGGACTGGGAGCTCTGAACTAAATTAGCAAAACTGCTGATTTTCTGAGCTGAACTGGGATGGACTGGGAGCCCAGAACCAAATTAACTGATGCTGATTTTCTCTCCAGGCACCAGCTCCCTCATGGAGCCCCTCATTACCATCCTGCCTCCATGCAAACCAGAGAGCTGAAGTTTGAGTCTTAGGAAACCCAGAGCTGTAAAAATGTGAGCATCTTCCCTGCCCAGTGCCTGGGAGTGCCCCTTGGCACAGAAGAGCTCCTCAAAACATGCAGTGGAGCTGCTCCTGCAGGAGATGCCCCTTTGGAAAGTTCAGAGCAGAAATCTCTGGGAATCAGGAATGTATTCACTGCTGTCCCAAACCATGGGCCTGGTTAATAAACAACCTTCCAACCTGGCTGCCACTACTCCTGGGGCTGACAGAGGAGAGAATGGAGCATGTGGGAGCCCAGGAATTTCTGCTGGGAGCCCAGGGTGCTTCAGTGCTGCTTCTGGTCCGTTTAATTTGGATTATCACGGAATTGCACAATGCCTGTGATATTTGGGTTACAAGGTGATGTTAACAACCCAATCAAACAAAGCTCTTTTCATTTCAGGTCCTGGCAAACCTGTATTAATTTTTGGGACTCTTCTGTTTTCGAGCAAAACTCCAGCAGCAGCGTGTGCCAGTTTTATGCATCCCTGGGGCTGAGCAACTCTAATCCTCTGCAGTCAACAGCTCTGCCACAGCCCAGAAATCTTCACACTCTATATTTACTACCAATCAATCAGACAGTGTTTTAAAGGCTCACCCTTTGCCTGCCAATTTGAACATTCAACAATACATAATATTTACAATGGTACCTAGAAACCAGGTCAGATCAGTGCTTGTTTTCTCAGAAATTGGTAGCACTTGTTTTGTGTTTTTTTCTGTAACCTGCATTGTTTTCTTCGAAAATACAACATAAACAAAGATGTGCTGCCAGAAACACAAGGGAAAATAGGTGCAACTAAGAAAATTCCACTTTCTGTGGGCTGAATGTGCTCCCACGAGCTTCTGTGAGAATCAAGAATAACTCTCGAGAAAACAGCAAAGCTGAAGTGTTGCAAATCAGAAAAAAATCATCTGGAACTGTCTAATATTCATTGTGCTTGTCTTTATTTTGGGGGCTGGGCCTGCCCATGGGATGTCACATCCAGTGCTGGTCACAGGGGATGGAATGGGTTGGGAGGGACCTTAAATCTCCTCTTATTCCACCCCCTGCCATGGGCAGGGACACCTTCCACCATCCCAGGTTTCTCCAAGCCCTGTCCAGGCCGGCCTTGGACACTTCCAGAGATCCAGGGGCAGCCACAGCTTCTCACCCTGGTGCCCACCAGGTCTTCCCTGCAAAGAGAAGATACCCAGGAACTCCTGCCCGAGCTCAGTGCTGGAATCACAGACTGGTTTGGGTGGGAAGGGACCTTTAAGGTCACCAAATCCAACCCCCCAGCCAGGAGCACATTCCCTGCTCTGTGTGGACGTGAACTCTGGCACAGTCACTCAGAAAATGGCTTTGGGGACAGCTGGATGGGAAACATCACCTGGAGGGCTTTGAGAAGCACCTTTCAAGCATTTCACTGCATTTTGGGTGTGGAAGTGGGGCTGGCTCTGCTCTCCTGGCAGAGCTGCAGCCACGGGCAGTGGCAGCTTCGTGCCTGTCGCTGTTTGCACAAGGAGAAAGTCACACAAGAAGCCCATGGGACGGCCATAAGTTTGAATTATTACCCCAGTTGCTCCTTTGTGTAACATAACAATAAACCCACTAAATTCTCCTAACAACAAATGCAAATCAGCGCTCATTATCCTTCCCCTTCCAGCTCCCACTCTCTCAGCAGAGCTATTTTCCCCCAGATCCCACTGCTAATCTTTCCAGGGCTTAGCTTCCCAGCAGGAAACACCAATAAGACCGAGACACCTCCTTCCACAGGAGAGCCTGCATCCCTGCAAATCCCTGCGGAGAAGATGGGGAGAAATCCCCAGCAGCGAGGCCGCACATCTCAGCCACATCTGGAACACTCCAGGCTTTAATTCCTCCCCGGGAAACAGCTTGGATGGCCACAAAATGCCGCCTGTTTCCCCCTGGAACTCGGATTTCCCCTGTTGGCTGTGTTAAGGGAGGAGTGGCACGGTGCAATCCGGTGTTCTGGGTGGAAAAGCGGGAGGCAGGAGGAGCATCCCTGCCTGCAGGGATGGTGCAGGAGCTCCCCGGCAGGGACACGCCGGGAAGGCAGGCAGCAGCTAAAGGAGGGAGCTCACGCTTTGCCAGAGCTCAGGCTGGAAGATCCGTGATGGATCCAAACCCAAAGGCGCACAGAGAGCGCAGGGAGCCCAGATGCAAATCGCAAACCCCAAATCGAGCAGCAGCCCCTGCCCGACCCGGGAGGAAACGCGGGTTCCCAAAGAGCAGCTCTGCGCCGGGACAGCACTGTCCCTGCCGGTCACCTCGGAAAATACCCCTGCACCTCCCGCAGAGAGCCCAAACACCCCAGAGAAGAGAAGGTGGGATATTCGGATGAGAAATGAGGAAAGCTGTCTGTAGGTAAGTTATTTTTCTCGCAGGAAGCCGTGCCTGTGAGCGATGCTTCAGCAGAGCTGTGATTTTGGAAGCCGCTCCGGGGACCCGTCTGGCGCTTCCCAGTGAAATCCCCCTCGCTCCCGGGCACAGCACATCCCAGCCTCAACAGAGCCTCTGCATCATCCCTCACAGCAAACTCCACATCTCTCTGCTGTGATCAGTCCGTGAATTTTTGAACCTCAAGGCATTTCGATCCCTTTCAGCTGAAGTGACCCGAGCTGGGCAGAGGTTGGGGAGACGAGGAATCCAGCACAAGGCTGAGGTGATCCCCAGAGGGTTTCAAAGCAGCCCCATCACCCAGAAATCTGGGGGTTCCCTCGCCCTGGCAGCCACTTTTCTGGCATTTATACAGATGGATTTCCCCCTTTAATCCCAAATACTCAGTGAGTAAAGAGAGGAGCTGGCTTTGCCAGCACTGTGGGGACAAGGCAGAGCTTTGTGTCCAGCGTGGTCCAGCCCTTTCTGGAGCAAGGGACAGCTCTGCACAGGGAAAAAAATGCAACCACACAGGACTTTTCCTCCTGGCTTGCTAAGATGGGAAGGAAGGGGAGGAAATCCCAGCTGTGTGGCCTGCTCACCACTTGCAACTCCCCCAGTCTAATGAGCTTATGAGCTTCTGCAGCTCAGAGCCTGCGATAAACTCATACCTAGAGCAAAGCCACAGCATGGCCTCAGAGCCAGACCTAAAGCTGGTGGTGCCCAGGGCTCTGTCTCCTGCTGAGCAAGATCATCTCCTTTATCCCCTCCCCAGGAGAGGCCAAGCAGCTCAGCCTTGAACAAGCCTAAGCTGGACTTCAATTCAAAGGGAAAAATTCTTTTTCACCAAAGCCAGTTTTTCAGGCGGTTTCCCATGGTTCTCTCTCCACCTAAGGATTTTGTGATTGCTATCTCAGAAAGGGAGGAAGAAGAGGACGGGGTTGTGGAGCAGGAGGGCAGGGCTGGAGCACCAGTGGGTGAACAGAAGGGAAAAGGTGTGTGTGGGATCTGAGCAGCCCCAAACGGCTCCCAGCAGCTGTGCCCCAGCTCTGAGACCCGGCAGCACTGACACAGCCTCACAGCAGCACCAGGGGAGGCAGAGGAGAGCTGGAGCCATGGGACAGGATGGTGCTGCTGCAGCCAGAGCCCTCTGCTGGGCTCCAGGGCTCCACTGAGCAGAATTCACTCGCCCCCAGTGCCCCTCAGAGAAAAACACTGGTGAAACAGGAAGATATGTGAGCCCATGACATGATTTCCTCTCTGAGGGGCAGGAAATCATCAGTGACCATTAATTCTGCCTGCCCTGGGGTTGAGGAGAGCAGCCAGCAGTGGCTGCTGCCAGGAGCAAGTGCAGGTGTGCGAGTGCCAGCAGAGCCACAGCTCATCCCCTCCTCCAGGTGAGCAGCACCCCTGGCACCTGGGCCAGGGCAGGGCAGGACAGCTGGCCCTTGGCTCCTGCCAGGAATTCACTCCTCCTTTCTTTGACAGAGAGGCTGTTCAGTGCTCTGGTGTGCTGAACAGAGGCGTGGGCTCTGAGGCTCCTGCTGTGGCCTGGCTGGGCTCTGGGGGCTCAGCCCCCGCCAGCCCCAGCCCCCCTCCCTGCAGAGCTGCCCGCCCTCGGCTCAGGTGCTGCTTTATCTGTGCCTAATGACATTTATTTTCTCCTCAGTGCCCCGGGGAGGGCTCTTTCTCTCGCCCTCCCTGCTGATGTGAATCCTGCTGCCCTATTATGCTGATCTGAGAACTCTTTTTTTAGTGTTGAAGTGCTGGTGAGCCCCCCTGCATCCCCAGCCTGCTCTTGCTTCAGCCATTTCCCAGGTTTGAACCCACCAGCACTGAAGTAACAAGCAAACCCCCTCACATTTTTAGGTTCCCTCATTTTTCAGGTCTCTCACTTGGCTAGGACAGGCTGAGCCTTACTTTTGGGGTTTTGGTAAGTTCCCTCTAAAACACCCTTCAGAAAAGGCAATTACCACAGTGCCATTAAAGCTTTCACCATTGCACAGCCAGATAAGTCGCTGGGAGCCTTTTGAAATAACCTTTAAACAATAGATCCTGTCTTGTTTACTGAATGTTTCTGAACTCAGCAGTAATGCATCCAGATGTCACCCCTGCCTACCGTAGGCCTAACTATTTCTGGAAACACACCAAAGGCAAATTGCTTGGATAATGTCAGATATTGTTGCAAAAAGAATATGACAAGTTTCCATCTCCTTGATAAAAGCTGTGGAGCACAGAGTTATTTCCCAGGGCAGCAGAACTGCGTGTACCTTCGACTCAGCCCCGTGTAGGAGCTGCATCCCTCCCTCCTCCAGCTCATGCACAGGTGGACAATGGCACGTGTTTTCCAGCTTCCAGCTCAGGAAAATATCCCTGCTGCTGTCCAGAGAAGCTCAGCACACTCACAACATCCAGGCTGGGGGGTGTGTGGCTGCAGGTGGGTTTTGTCCTGCAGGAGGGAGACGGGGGAGAGGTGAGCAGTGGCTGAGCTGCCCTGAGGATGCCTCAGCTCATCTTGTGCCATTACTGGGAGTGGAGTTAAATGTCAGCTCTGAGCCATCACGGGGGATTGTTCAACGAGCAGAGAAAACTCTGTCTGAAGTGAGAGGGTGGCAGCACTCGCCAGCCCCTGGCTCATGTCCTGTCTCCACTCCCTGTCCTGCCAAGGGGAGCTCACACTCAGGGAGGTGCTGGACCCAACATTGTCCCTGCTGATTCTCAGCTGCAGAGAGAAATCCTGGGCACAGAGGATGAGGTAAAATCATCATTGTTGTGGCTCTGGCCTAAATCAAATCCTGTCCTCCCTCAGCGATGCCTCTGACACCTTGAGAACCACATCTCCATGGAGCCAGGTCCTCCTGCTGCTGCCCTGAGCTGCTATTAATGGGTCAAGGCTGTTATTAACCTTTCCAGGGACAAAGAGGTCCAGGGATATTATAGAATATTATTCTGACCTTTAATTTTGTTCCTCAGCCTTTCCAGCTGCTCTCTGCCCAGGGTTGCTCTAGCAGGCTCCTGAGGTCCCAGTCCTGTCTGGGTTGGTCCTGGCTGCGAGCTGAATGTGGCTGAAAGGTCTGGAGAGGGTCAGAGCCCATCAGCAGCTATCTGTCACCCCTCTGCACTGCTGGGATAAAGGCTGTTTGCTCAAGCAAAGGGGGAACCTATCCTACCACGAGAGATCACAAGGAGAGAAGGAGATAACACACAACAACCTGGGAGAAAACGCAGTTTAGACAGGGAATGAGCTGCGAGCTCAACCCCAACAGCTGCCACCTCTGCTCCATCCCTCCCCTGCACCTCTCAGTGTCACAAGTTGCATCACCAGCAGTGATGCAGGAGCCCTGCCAGCATGCAGCACCTCTTTGCTGGCCATGTCCCTGTCCATATCCGTGACAGCACCACACACAGGTACCAGAACAGCCCGAGTGACCAGGGACCCGGCCACCCCTGCTTCTTCCACCAGCACTGCGCAGCCAGAGGGAAAAACCTGAGTCAGGCAAATCCCTTGGAGCTTGGCCAGCTGCAAAACCCCTCCTTGCCCCACGTGCTGGGCACTGAGGACACATCCTGACATCCCAAAGGTCAGTGGCACAGACGGTGCCAGGCTGCCAGGATGCAGCGAAGCTCTCTGGGCTGCACATACACGCCTGAGGGAATTGAGCACCTTTATCTCTTTGAATCTGGCACCCAGCAAAACTTTTGAAGATCCTAAAGGGGTGCTGAGGAATGGCTGTAAGGTCAGGGTGGGAAGCTGAAAGAAGAATTTAGAAAGGCTTGGGTCAATAAACCACGGGCAGCGAGTCTGTCCCTTAGCCACTGCTGAACACATTCTCCCCAGAGAGCAAAGCCCCTGTGTCAAACCTCCAGCCTTGACTCTCGTGTCACCTCCTCGAGGTTTTAGGGACTGCCACAGACTCAATGGCAAAGGAGATGTGACAGCCAGAGCCACCTACCAGGCTGTGCTGGAAAACAGCGAGGACACAAGCAGGAACCACAGCACTGGGGATGTTCTGCAACTCCTTGTGCCCAGGTAGGCACAGGTATTTCAGAGCTGCCTGTGTTTGCAATCTGTGCCCGCTGGCACCAGATCAGAAAGGAATAAATGCTGTTTCCTTCCTTCCTTCCTTCCTTCCCCTCAAATCCCCACATCCCTTCTGAAGGAGAACCAATGTACTGCGGGGCGATAAATCAACATCAGTGGCTTTGCAGGGGATTTTGTTGAAGTTCCTTCCTTCCTTCCTTCCCCTCAAATCCCCACATCCCTTCTGAAGGAGAACCAATGTACTGCGGGGCGATAAATCAACATCAGTGGCTTTGCAGGGGATTTTGTTGAAGTTCTTTATCTCTCCTGAGCACTATCACCATTCCTTAAGAGGTCCTGTCATCGTTCTGCACAGAAATCCTGACATGCAGAGGAAGGAGGTTACACTTCTAATTACAGCTGCACGGTCTTTAAGGTGTTTAAAATCTCTTTTCACCAACTGACAGCCCCTAATGCACCTTTCTGCTCGTTTCAGGCGAGAAGAAAATCAACCAGAGACTGCAGAGAACCTCCAGTTTTCACAAGCCATTGCAATGGGGCAGGAGCCTCAGTACAGGTGTGGGATAGCTCAGGCACTCACTTCATGCACAATTCATGTCAACCGCTTTCCTTCACAGTGCTGTAATTTAGATGCTTCCTCAGCAAAGACAAGATGTGATGACTAAAAATCCCATCCTACTGGGTACTTTTGCTCAAATGAAGTCACCCAGGAGCACCATCTGCACTCTAAAAATTGGGATAACCCGCCAGGTTCCCTAAAATGACAGCTATACCTCATGACAGACTGAAATGCAGAGTTTTCCCATCTAGGTTTTATGCTGATTTTGCTGCTCGTTTCAGGCTGGAAGACAATCTGTTGAACCTCAAAGTGCTGTCTTCTCTTACCTTGAATTTATTCTGCCAGAAAACTGTCTACCTTAATGAGTGTGAGCACACCCCCACTACCTCCCAAGTTTGGTGATCTGTTATGTCAAATATAAATAATCCTGTCTGAAAGCGGTCGATATGGGGAAATGAAAAGCCATCTTCCCTTGGGGGATTTCTCTCTCCCTCCCACAGCCCCCCTGAGCCCTCAGGCTACCTTTAATGTGCTGAACAGCATCTGTGTGGCTCTGAGAGCACAGACCTTGATGGCTGCTGGATTCAGAGCGGCAAAAAAACAACCCACAGGTGACTGTGCCATCACCTTCCTGGATCCCTCTCCATCACCACTGCTCTGCTGAGTGGGAGCTAATGGGATGCTTTGCTACCTAACCCAGGATTGGGGTGTCCTACAAACTCATTGGGATGGAGAGGGGGATTCTGACGTCCTCTGGGGCCAGCACATGAGGTGGAAGCAAAGTGAATCACATGGCTCTAGGTGAGATGTCCAGACAATGAAGAGAGGCCGGTTCCAGTCCCACACTGAGTGTGCACAGGGGACCGAGGGGTCCCTGGAGCAGAGAAGGACACGACCTGCACACCCAGGAAAGGCATGGGATGGGGGCAGCTTTCCCACCCCGTCCCTGGAAGGTGCTTTCACACCATCCCTCATAGGCTTTGGAGCTGGAGGATGAGAGAAAACCGAGCCTGGAGCCTCCCAGTATTCCCCGTGCAGGTCTGAGGCGGCGGGACATGCCCGCTCCCTCCGGGCAGGCTCTGGGGCAGGGAATGCCGAGCAGTTCTCCATGTCCCTCCCCACCGTGTCTCCCCTCCAAACCCCTTCCCAGCCTCACTGCCGGGCTGCCCGTGCCCGCTGCCCCCCTCGCAGCATCCCCCGGTTCTCCCGGAGCAGCATCCCCGGCAGTTTCGGATGCACCGGGAAGCGGGCGGCGGGGGCGGGAGCGAAGCAAACAGGGAAAAAACACCGCGAGAGACCCCAGCGCTGGGAGAGACGGGGAGAAGGGACCCGGCAGAGCCGGGGGGGTCCCGCGGAGCCCCCGCACCGGCGCCTTCTCCCGCTCCGCTTACCTTCACACGGGGGGAATGGGGCCGGCTCGCTCAGGTGAGCACCGCGTCTCCCGAAGTCTCCCGCTCGGAGAGCATCAATACCAAAATAAACGGTTAAAAAAAATAATAATAATTTAAAAAAAATCTTAAAAATGAAATAATGGTTTAAAAAATGTTAAAAATAAGCGGCAGCCACCAGGCTGAGGAGGCGGGCGGCAGCGGAGCAGGCAGCCGGCAGCAGCCACCCCTGTCGGCACATGGCCGGGCCGGCGGCTCTGCGGGGGCCGCTCCCGCCTCCCCGCCCCGCTGCCAGCGCCGCCGGGGCCGCCAATGACGGCCCGGGAGCGGGGCCGGGCCGAGCGCGGCCCCCGAGCCCCGCAGCGGCCCCCGAGCCCCGCACGGGCAGCGCCGCGCCCGCCGCCCCCCGCCCCGCCCGGCCCGGCATGCGGCGCCGCCGGGGGGATGCGGGGCTGCTCCCCCCGCCCGGCCCGGCGGCTCTGGGGAGCCGGGAGGGGCAGAGCGGTGCTGCCCGCAGAGCTGCGTTAGCAATAAACAGAGAGGGGTCATCCCGCAAAGGACTCGCACCACCCCCCTGCAGAGCCGGGTCACCCCCTTGATATCCGGGTCACCCCCGAAGAGAGAGGGGTCATCCCGTTATAGTCCCTACAGAGCCGCGTCAGCTCATCAATACCCAAATCACCCCCCTACAGAGTGGGTTCACTCCCTCTATACCCAAATCACCCCCCAGCAGAGTGGGGTCACCCCCTCTATACCCAAATCACCCCCCTGCAGAGTGGGGTCAACCCCTCTGTAGCCCAATCACCCTCCTACAGAGTGGGGTCACCCCCTCTATACCCAAATCACCCCCCTACAGAGTGGGGTCACTCCCTCTATACCCAAATCACCCCCCTACAGAGTGGGGTCACCCCCTCTATACCCAAATCACCCCCCTACAGAGTGGGGTCACTCCCTCTATACCCAAATCACCCCCCAGCAGAGTGGGGTCACCCCCTCTATACCCAAATCACCCCCCTGCAGAGTGGGGTCACCCCCTCTATACCCAAATCACCCCCCAGCAGAGTGGGATCACCCCCCAACAGAGTGGGGTCACCCCTCTCTATACCTGGATCACCCCCCTACAGAGTGGGGTTGTCCCTTCTATCCAAATCACCCCCCAAGAGAGTGGGGTCACCCTCTCTATACTGGGATCACCCCCTTAAAGAGCCAGTTCACCCCCTCTATTGCCACATCACCCCCTTACAGAGCTGTGTCACCCCCTTACAGAGCTGTGTCACCCACCACGGAATGGAACCCAGCCAGGGAATGTTGGTTTGGACAAGAGAGCTTCACCTCCAGTGCTGGCACAGGAAAAGAATCCCCCTGCCAATCCCCAGTGCAGGGACAAAGCCAAGGAAACCCCACAGCACCCCCTGTTTGATCCCATACAGCCCCGGGGAATTTCACAGGTGACATGAGTTTGTTCCCTGCTCTGTTTTTCAGGAGCTGTGCTGGGGTTTCAGCTGGTTTTGGTTTTATGAGCAGAATAGGGAATGTCTCTCCTCTTCCCAAATCCATGCCCATTCCAGCACAACCTCAGCTTATCCACAGCTTTTTCCTAAAGTGATTTTCAGCAGCGGTGATTCACAAGATTTCCTTAATGCTTGGGTAGTCGTGACCCTTCAGAGCTGGAAAAAGCAAAATTTGGGACAAAACCCGAATCCTAGAGGGGCATTACCCCTCTAGCAGGTGGGAAACGTGCAGAAGCACCACCCCAGGTGACGTGGAGGTTTCCCCCAGCCCCAGGCTGGTGTGGCAGGGGAGCACAGCTCTCCCTGAGCTCTGCAGCCCCTGCTCCCTGCAGAGCTGCCCTGGGCACAGAGGATGCTCAGCACGTCTCAGGAGGTTCTGCCTCATCCCCTGCCACCATCCTTGGCTCTTGCCACCCAAACTCCCAGGGCAGCAGGGACCCTTCTGCAGGCCCCTCTGTCTCTGCCCATCGGGATGTGTGACTTTTGTCCTTCAGCATTCATTTCCCTGGCACTGAAACTCATTCCCAAGAACTAACTTAATTTTTCTCATCAGCAGTTCCAGCCTATTGACACTTTTCTGTCGCTCTCAGCTGATGAGAATAATCAATGTTTTTATAGCACATCTGCCCTTTTTGAGATGGTATCGCTCGTAGCACTCCTTTAATCTATACAGAGGGAAACAGTTGCATTTAATTAATTGCTCCCCAAATAAACTGATCACTGCCAGCAACTCCAGCACACTTTACACCCAGTTCAAAAGCTTGTGCAGAGATCTGAAAGGAAAAGCACTCACTGTGATGACAAGAAATGAAGGTGAGGGGAAAAAAAACACAGTTTATCTTTAAAGAGTCTACTTCAGACTATAATTATTTAATTATTATATCAAATCACTTAATACTGAACTGTGTTGTGGTTGCTGTTGGTTTTTTTTCCCAAGGTTGCTTGAACCACTTGCAGAAGATATTGAAGGGCTGTGCTTTAAAAAAAACCCAACCAATTTTAGCTTTTTATTACTTGTGCAGGTCAAACGTCATCGTCTGGCAATTTGTCACTGTATCCTTGCTCACAAATATGAACAATGGAGGTTCTCTGCTTGGCCCATTCATTTTGGTTTCAATGCCTGGCCTCAGGTACTGCAATAAACATCCTCCTTGCTTCCCAGGGAGATGTCAAAGCAATTCTCACGGAGCCGAGCCCAGGATAAGAAGCAAGGAAAAACAATGTTATAACAAGGACTTAGCAAATGCTTGGGCTGCCTTGTGCGAGTCCAGAGCTTGTTTTTTGGATTTTAACATGAGGTTTGCTTACTCTAAAAGCAATTCTGGGAAGATCAGAATCCTGTGAAGGAGAAAAATGTTTTTATAATGTATTTCTGTCTTGCACTGATGTACAAGACCTCCTTGGTGAGCACGGTCTGGCCGTGCCAGGGGCTGTACAAACACTGATTCCCCAGACCTTGCAACAGAAATTTTTACAGAAGGGAAGTGCTAATTAGCATCCACACTTTGGGAGCCAGTTGATAGCCTCGAGATCTGGCAGCTGGCCAGCCACAACTTTCATCAACCCCAACATTTGGGAAGTGTCCTGTGCCTGCCAAGTCTGTGGGATAAACAGACCCAGCAGCAGCCAGGAGCCAAATCCTCAGTGGGTTTGAAGTGCAGTGCTCAGGTTGTGCTCACCTTCTCCCCTCCACCACCACCCATGGGTTATTCCCAGTGTAATCCTTCAGTGATTTGGTGCTCTCCCACTCCTGCTGCCCCAAATTCTTGGTTTTCTCCTTTGTCTCAGAACTTGGCATCAAGACTCCTCCTGTCTCTGCAGCCACCTTCACTGGATTTAACTGCAGAATTCTGTATTGCTGAGAACAGCAGTGATTCCCAGGTTTGTGCTCTTCCACAGCCACCTCTCCCCACCTGCTTCAGCCCCCCAGGATGTCAGAACCACCTGGATTTTAACACAGCCCCAACAACTGCCCCAAACTGGGACCTTGCTGGTGCCATGGCTTTAGGCAGGAGCTGGAGGTGCCCTGGGGACACATCTGCCACGTGTTACTCTGAGAGGTGTCTGTCCTCAAAGGTGACAACCTCAGGGTGCCAAGGGATGAATCTGATCAACAAAGAGACAGCAGAGAGGAACTGCTCCTTAAATCAGTGTTTTTAACCCGTGCAGGTGAATTATCCTGGCCCTGTTAAACATCACAAACCTCGAGCAGCAGGGCCTGCAGCCTTTGCCATGCAATGCTCCAGCCCTTTTCTAAGCTGATGAAGCTGCATCTCCAAACTCCTCAGGCTCTCTATCTGGAGAGGGGAAAATGGGATTTGTTGATTTTTTAAATGATAAAAATAGATGTTTCCTCATGGAATTTGGGATTCTCCACCACATTGGGTGATGAAGCTTGGAAAGCTGTTGGCTTGGATTCACAGGGAGAGAGAGAAGAGAGAAAACAAGTGGAGGGATGGATAGATGAGGGCTGGAAGGATGGATGATGGATAGATGGATGGATAGATGGATGGATGATGGATGGATGGATGGATGGATGGATGGATGGATGGATGATGGATGGA
>WBND01000197.1:380204-395462 GCA_013398595.1 Tychaedon coryphoeus | reverse complement strand
GGATGGATGGATGGATGGATGCTCCTCCCATGGTGGAAGGCATCTGGAAGGCCGGGAACGAGCTGACACAGCCACAGGCTGGGAATGTCACCACAGGTGAGCACAGAGGGTGGGCAAAGGGAGGCACTGGTGGACACTGGGAGCTTGGGGTTGCACCTACTGGGGGAAGAGCCACCTCCACTGGGAGGACTGGGCCAAGCTTCCCATGCCCCTCCTGCAGAGCCAGGCTGGAGCAGAGTTGATCCTGCCTGGAGCATCTCTTGCGGGGACACGTGGATCTGTGTTCCAATGCGTGGAGATGGTTATTGCAAAGCCACTTTATTTCTGGTGTTGTTATTGGCAGGGGAGTGGGAGTGCAATACAATTTTAGCCACCCTGATGTCTCCGTGTCCCTTACATCCCACCTCCATTCTAGAGCAGCTTTTCCCTCACATTACACCATCCTTACAAAAGGGACTTTTTGCACTTGAGATGGTAAAAAATGAGCTGGTCCTGCAGAGCAGGGTCAGTCCTGGGAGGGCTGATGGCTGTGTGTCCCCACCATCATCACCAAGGAAGCAGGACTTCCTTGCATATGGCAGGACCAGGGGATGACCAAGATCTGTGTGAGGCTCAGTGAGGATGAACTTCTCAAGGAGAAGGATTCCTGTCACACCAGGAGCTGCAGGAGCCCAGCCCTCAGGCACGAGCAGAGCTGGAGCAGCCCAGCCAGCAGCACTTTTTTGTTCATTTAAAAACATCCCATTGAATATCAGAGTGAGTCTCTAGAGCTCCTGAGTCAGAGACCACCCCTCAGATAAACTCCACTTCCCAAAGCTCTCCTAAATCTCTCCCACCTCCCACTGGCACTATCCCCTGGATCACACAACGCTTTATAAACACACCCAGAGAACGCTTTTTGTCTCTTCCTGTCCCTTCCAGATATTTTGGGTATTTGTGGCAATCTCTCCTGTTTATATAACAAAGCCACAGCCCAGTGTTTGTGACACCATATCCATGGAAACCCTAATATAGCATGCACAGGCGAGGAGATCTCATTAGGTGGCTCAGCTGCGGCAGCACTGGGGAGGGAATTTCTCTGGGATGCTTTGCTGGGAAGGGGCCTGGCTGCTCACCCAGCCTGGAGCACCTGGCAGGCCAGTAGCACCACCCAAAAAGCAAGTAGTGCTTTCCTTTGGCTAATTTTGGCATTTCTCCTGCTGTGCCATCACCAGTTCACCGTGGCTTAGCCCAAACACCCACCTTTGGCTCTGCAGGTCTGTGGGTGCGTGGCTGGAGCAGGAGGAGAGGCAGAAGGGATGGAGTTTCCCAGCCAGGGCAGTCCAGTCCTCACTTTCAGTGCCAGAGCAGGAGCAGAGACTGGGCTGTAAAGAGCAGCTCAGGTCCAGTTCTGTCCCAAATTTGGGATGAGTGGCTCAGTGGGGAGGTCTGGGGCTGGTTTTCCTTTGGATGTGGTCCTCGTGGAGAATGAGGCTAAAGTTTTCTTCCACGGTGTAAAATAAAGAAAATCTGGTCCTGAGGAAGGCAAAACAGGCTGGGAGAAAGCAAAAAACTGGAACAAGCTTGGCTTGGCAAGGGGGATGTTACAGCATTTGTGCTGTAAGGCACAAACTCAGCACAAGGAGGAAGGAATGGCTCTTCTCACCCGCCCCTGCTGGATCACACTCACCTCCAGGTGTCCTGTCCTGGCTGGCACATCTGTGGCACATCTGTGAGTTCAAACAGCCCAGGCTGCTGTCACATATGGAGATTCTTGCAAAACCTCACAGCCCCAGTGCCCTCCTGGTGCACAGAAAAACCTCAAGGAGCAGCCTGCAGATCCCTTCTGATTCATTATGGGAAAAGAGATCCTGTGAGGATGATGAAAAACAATCCTTCCCACCTTGGGGTGTGATGGAACAGATCCTGTGAGGCATGGGGCTGCCCCCTGGCTCTGATCTGCTGGCTCAGGGGTGGATTTGGCACACATTGATCAGGGACAAGGGTCGCCCTGAGCATCCCCCAGCCACCTTTCCCCCTCCTCACACTGTGCTGGGTCCAGCCTGAGTCACACACTGCCAGACCTCATCAGCACTCACAAATTCGATCCTGGTGCTGGATAGGGCTGTGGGGAGCAGAGCCCCTGGGGCATGCAGAGCTGCAGAAAGCTTCTCTCCCTTCCCCTCCCTTCCCTGCCCTTGCCCAAATTGAATTTCCATTTCTGTTAGCAGGCAATGGATTATAGCTCGGAGGGGTGCTGCCTGCCTCGGCCCCTAATTTGGTGCATCAATTGTGTTTAAACTCCGTACCTGGAAGCCAGCTTTGGTTCCAGGCTGGCAGCCCTGGCTCCTGCCCGGTGCCACCAACGCCTGGCACTGCCCCTGCCAGGGCTCTGAAGCCACCATTTGTCCCCAACTTTGCTTCCAGTGGCAGTGGAAAGCCATGGCTGTTTGTCACCAGGAGGGTTTTGATACCTTGAGAGGCTGACCTGGAATAAAGCAGGGATTTATTAAAAGGCCTTACAAGCATACAGCTTGGGCAGTACAAGAGTCTGGCTGTGGCTACAGCCAAGATGAACCCAAGATGGACCCAAGTTCCTTTTATAAGTTTTGGTCCATTTCCATATTGGGGTTAATTGTCCAATTCCAGCTCCATGTTCTGCAGTCCCATCCTCCCTGTTTGCCCTCCTCAATTTGCTGTTGTTTGCACTTCTTGAGCCTAAAGCTGGAAAAGGTTCTCAAGCTGGAAAAGGATTGTTTTGTCTGACTACCCTGTGAGGAGAACTTGCTAACACTTTATATGAAGTTCAGAGTCACACTAAGGCAGTACAGAATCTAAAAAATATGAAAGTAAAACTTAAGGCATCAGGTTGGGTGTGTGAGATGGGGTAGAGATGGGGTCAACAACACCTGGCAGGGGTTTAATGGGGCATTCAGCATCCAGCAGGGCCCAGCCAGCCCAAACCAGCCCTGCCCTGGGGCTCACTGCCCACTCCAGCTATTCCCTGAGCATCTCTGCTGCTTTTCTGCCTGGAGAGGGGCATGTGGGGTGGGGGACACCCGAGTTCCATCCCCAGCACTGGGACCAGCACAATCCTGCTGGCATTCCCTACCCCAGGAGCTCCCACACGGGCACCAAATAAATGCCTTTGAGGAAAGGGCAGGACCCACAGCTCCCACCCCACAGCCCTCCTGTGGGATGCTGCTCCCAAATGGAGCGAGTTTCTGAGGCAGGAAACTCCAGCGTTTTACATCTCCTTGAAGTCTTAAAATAAACACCCAGAGCAGTGAGTGGAAATCTGGATCCTCACTCCTTGCCTGGATTTATGAGCCACGACTCGGGAAAAACTAAAGGGAGGGGGGAGAGAGAGAGATGTACATAATTTTTTTTCTCTCTTCAAATAAATTCTCAGTGCTTATCTGCAAAGTTCAGCTGTTTTCAAGCTGACCTGCCCGTGTTCTGCTGTTCCACTGCAAATTCCTCCTGTACAGAGGGCTCAGGAGCTCCACTAGCACACGCCAGCATCCTGGGGTTTCATCTCTGATAGAGGGAGGCAGAACTTGTTAGCTGAGGAACCCCTCCTGCCCCCGGTGAGGATCACTTTGCCTTCCTGCCGTGCTTGGCAGCTCAGCTTCTTCTCTTTACAATGAGGAAACGAAGCCAAGAGAGGAGGACAAGTGGGTGAATCTGCTTGGAGGAGATCAGGGATAGGGAAGGACAAAAATCTGTTCTGTGGGGCTTTTGTAAGGCAGCCAGAGCTGTGTAATCTGGGGGATGAGGGACATCCATCTGATGCCTTCAGGGTGTCCAGGAATGAGCCCAAAACCTCAGGAAAAGGGGAGAATGCTGCATCCTCCTTCAGGAAGGTGAACAGAACCGTGCAGGGGGTGAGGCACAGATCCAGAGCCCAGGAAGAGCTCCAGGGAACAGAACCCCCGAGGTGCCATGCTGGGAGCATCCCCAGGCAGCTCCAGAGCCCTGCTGCTATCCAGAAAGGCTTTTAAAGCTTTTAAGGAGCAGTGGGAGGCCTGGTGTGGGACTGGGCTGTGCATGGGTGTCCGGAAAATTAATCCACAAACACCAGAGGTTTATGTCCAAAAAGGAGACAGCTGAGTCCTTTTTACTTTATTCGAATAAAGGGAGAGGCTGTGGGGCATTCCCCTGGGATCTCTCAGATTTTTGGAGGACCCAGCCTCCTTTTTTATCCCAGTTTCCCAGCTGCTTTCCCCTCTCACTTTCCCCACTGGCTGAGGTACTTGAGAGGCACAGACTTCCCAAATACCTGACACCTGAGATTCCCCTCTAATGTATAACCCTCTCTTTTAATTTTTAATTCTTACAGAATTCATAGTTTTCCCCCGTTGCTTCTTTCATCTTACAATATCCAATTTCATTTATTTTTACAAACAAACCTACAGTTTGTTTTTAAAGGCAAGTATCTTTTTCCTTTTATCAGTGGAATCCTTCCCATTGTTTCTTTTATCTCTTAGTGCTATTTATTTTTACAAACAAACCTACAGTTTGTTTTTAAAGGCAAGTATCTTTTTCCTTTTATCAGTGGAATCCTTCCCATTGTTTCTTTTATCTCTCAGTGCTAGTTTTATATACCAGCAGATCTACGGCTTGTTTGTAAAGATAAATCCGAAATTGCTCTCATGGGGGAGGGATGGGGCTGGGGGATGCTGCTCTGGGAGAGCTCAGCTCTCCATCACCTCCCTGTGCAGAAGAGGCAGAAAGTCCTGAGCAAACAGTTTTTCCTTCCTCATTTTAGGTCCGAGGAAGAAAGTGACACTGGATCTAGCTGATGCTTTACCTTCAGCCTGGTGGGGCTGAATGAGAGCACAAACCCTGCGAGCAGCAGCAAGGAGAGCTGGGGATCAATTGAGCATCCCTGAGTAATGGCTGTGTCTCAGGACAGCACAACCTCACCGGGGCGCTCACATTGATGATTCATGGAAACGCCGAGCTGAATGCGTTACACGGGGCCGGGGAAAGGCGGATCTGCCCCTGTGACATTGCTGCAAGGAGCAGAGGTGAAACCCGAGCTCCGGAGGGGACCCGAGGGCACTCTGCCCGCCAGGTGAGGCGGCATTAATAAAATAACGCCGCCGACTCGCAGGCTAAAGCCAGGCAATATGTGTGTGTGTGTCATCAAAGAGCTGTAGGCAGTTCATTATAATTCCAATTAACGTGGGAAAGTTAATAACAGAAAGAGAATCCATCAGACTTTAAACAAATGGAGAGGGTGAGAGACTAAAGGTGGATTTAAAAGAGCCAAAGTCCCAGCTGCTACAAACAAATTACAAATATTGAGTATATCCTGGCCGGTGGGGGCTTCAATGGATACAAAGCAGGGTGGGAGAGGAGCTGGGTTTGCTGGGTTTGAAAAGAATTAAATCCCACAAAGGCCAAAAACGAGAGGAGAGGGAGAGGAGACATCTCCTTCCTTGCTGTTTGAGGGAAATCGGCATTTCCTCTGGCATTGAGCTTTGAAGGGAAATTATTTCAAGCCCTGCCAGTGTTATTTAATGCCTGGGAGGTCAGACCAGGCTCAGGGACCTTTGTTCTCATGTCTGGCCACTTTTGGGGTGACCCTAGGCTGGGTTATGTGGATACCCAGGCCAAAGGCAGCAGGAGCAGCACAGAGCCATGTCCACGAGGGCTCAGCCAGAGCAGCCTGTGAGCAAACAGCTCTCCCCAGGCACTAAGGAAGATTTAAGAGAGAATCACATCAGCCCAGTCAAACCCAATTGCTATTGATAATGTCCATGTGCAATTAGAGCCAATTAAGGGCAGACAGCAGATGACAAGTGTTTGGCCAGGAGCTGACAGGGGTCAATACACCAGCCCAATTTCCCAACAACTAAATGCAATTAAAGAGTGTCACTTACCCGGCTTGCCCAGGAGGGCCAGCACATAAATGGGCACAGCCAGGCACCGAGTGCTGTCCTGGCAGGATGCAGAACTCCAGGAGCAAGCCCTGCTCCTGCCCCAGCCTCAAGCTGAGGGAGGTGGCATCCATGTACTTCACGCTGGTGGCCGCGTTCCTGGTCATCCTGGTGGTGGCCCTGCAAGGCTCGGCGCCCCGCAGGAGTGATTTCCCCTACAAGGTGCCCCTGGATCCCCAGGGGCTGCTGGAGCTCTCCTGGAATGTCAGCTACCCCGAGCAAGCCGTGCACTTCCAGCTGCTCATCAGGGAGCTGCACTTCGGGCTCCTCTTTGGGATGTCGGACCGGGGCGAGTTTGAGAACGCCGACCTGGCCGTGCTCTGGAGCGATGGGCACAACTCCTACTTTGGGGTGAGTCACTGGGGTGTTTGCATGGATGGTTTTGGGGTTCCCTTCCTGACAAGGCAACTCTCTGAGTCTGGCTGGTGGTTTGGTGGAGCGGGGTACAGGGCACGGCACACCCTGGGCCAGCCCCACTGCTCAGGGTCCAGAAGTTCTTGGGGATTTTTTACGCCACAGGTCAGATCCACATGGTGGATGTAGCTTGGGGATTATCCAAAAAGAAAAAAGAATAAACACAGCAGCACATCAGCAAGGCTGAGGGAGCCAGGAGCTGGGTGTCTCTGCTGTGTTTAGCTGCAAGGACACACACACAGAGGATGCATCAACACCCTGCTTCACTCGTGTGCTTCTGCCAGTCACATTAAAAATTAACCACAGCTCCCATTAATGGCTCTGAGACAGGGCAAAAGTCACCAGGCAGAGAGACTGCTCCTGCCAGCAGGAAGAACCCAGCTGAGAGTTGCATCCACAGGGATCAGTGGGATAACAGGGCAGCCTGGGCTGCTGTCAGAAATTAAAGGTGCAGATCTATTTGGGTGATATGTAAATGGGAGTGCAGGGAAAACTGATTTCCAGTTGTGTTGTTTGCTGTTGCTGCTGCAAACTCCGTCCTTCCTGCCACTGTGTGTTTGTTGGGTTCCTGTTTGGGTGGTTTTCCCAGCCCTGGGTTCTCCAGCCCTATCCCCAGCCCACCACATCAGGCTGATTGTGATTGTGCTTGGCTGCAGAAAGCAATTCCCATTTTTGCCCGTGTGAGTTAAATTTTACCTCTCTGCTTACCTCAAATTAACCATAAAACACTCTTTCGCAATCCGCCGCAATGTGATCCGCAGTGTAATGAGAGCATGGAAGGAAGGGTTTATTATCTGTGCTGTTTTCCTGCTCATTTCCAGCCTTTCAGGGTCTGTGATGGGCCAAATGCTCCAGGATTTCACAGCATCATGTTAAGAAAACAGAAAGGATCATTTCTAACCTGCCTTCGTGTGCTTGCCCAAAGACAAACAGCCCTGAATGAAACTCCCGGCAGCGCTCGGGTTTTCTCTTTCACTTGCTGCTGAGCAGCATCCTGCAAGGAGATCTCAATAAATCTCTCCAGCCCCGTTTTTCTCTCTCCCAGCAGCTTTTCTTCTGGATAAGTGTGCTGGCTGTTAAAGAGATCCAGATTTGTTCAGCCCGCCATGTACTATGAGATTAACTCGCGCTCCGTATTCCTACGAGAACAAATGTCATGCGAGCTCCACGGAGCTGATTTCCCTCTCCCCCTCTAAGGACAACATGTTCTGGAAGTATGACTCTATAGTTCTGGCTGAAATGATGCCAACTTGCTTTATCCTTGTTCTTCTGGTTTTTCCTCCCAGGAGAAGAGAACCAGTGCCACTTGTGTACATACAGCCAGCTGCTTCCTGGGTGCCTTTTGTGAGTGAACAGGAGACCCACAGGAGAAACAAAAGATCAAAGGAACAACCCTGTTCAAATCCAAATTATCACAGGGTTTTATACTCCAAACCTTCAAATCCTGAGGCACAGGAATACCCTACTGCTTTGCTTCTTGGGGTGGCTTTGTCACCATCCTCTACAGCAAGTGGTTTTCTGGAGAGAACAATCTGACAGCAAAAAAATTAAGGATTTTGCAGGGGGCCAGCAATTTCTAGGGCTGAAATTACATCCCAGCAAGGGTCTGATCTTAAACTGAGGGAGGCTGGTTTGTGCCAAGGGTTTTGGAGAGCCCAGCACCTCCGTCCACAGGGTCCCCCCAAGACAAACACACCCAAAATACAGCACACACCTTCACATGTCCCTGGGGGCTCACCTCCCTCCCTTCCCAACCTTTCCCCACTCACATCCCAGCTTGTTCAGGTCCTTCTGCAGACTGTTAGTGCTGGGTCATGTGTTTCCCAGGTATGCCTGATCTTCAGGGATCCTGTGGCAGAGGCCATCCCAGCATGGATCTGCCCAGGAGATACTGCAGGTGGGCTTGGAGCAACCAAAGCACAGGTTTCCTGCAGCTCTGGCGTGCTGAGGGTGGGCAGAAGGAGGACCTGTGGTGCCTCTGGAGGTGCCTCCTGGCTGAGCAGGCTGCTCTCTCTTTCACAGGATGCCTGGAGCGACGCCAAGGGGCAGCTCCACATGGATTCCCAGCAGGACTACCAGCTCCTCGGGGCTCGCAGGGCTCCTGAGGGGCTCTACCTCCTCTTCAGAAGAGCCTTCAGCACCTGTGACCCCAAGGACTACCTGATAGAGGTATGGCATCGCCCTCCCCCCACCGTGGCACCCCAGCCCCATCCCATCCCAGCTCCAGAGCCTGTTTGGGCACAGCATCAGGTGTTGGTGCTGTGTGAGGCAGGGAGGAAGTGAGCTACAGATGTCAGCCCAGGCCCATGAGTAATGTTTGGCACTATCTATTCACAACCCCTTCAAAAGCTCTCTCAAGTGTAGCTTTTAGCTCGTTTGCATCATCAGCTCCTGTTGAACATGCATTGGGTCTAAATAAATCCCTCCTGCATCACTGCTCGGCAGTCTGGAGCCAACTGTTGGGAGTGTTACGAAGAGGGGTTGGTGTATCAGAGGCAAACAGGAGGGTGTGACAGGAGCTGGGACAAAGGGACAGCAAATAGAGGTGCTGCTCTGCATCCCTCACTCCCCTCTGAGCTGGGATTTTGGATAAACCCTCCCAGTGCGGGATGTCAGACAGCTCAGGGGCTCAGCTCCAGCCCCTGGCTGCCGGCAGGAATCTGTGCAAGGCTCAGCTCACATGAAAGCCTTTGTGGGCAGGATATTTTAGAGCCAACGTGGGCACAGAGTGTCCTCGAGTTTTTGCTGCTGGTGTTCAAAAGCTTCTCTTGTGGTGAGAAGTGTCTGCCGTCTGCCAAAGCACTGAGAGCCCTGGAGGGAACAATCTGTGTGTGAGCCACGAAAACACTTGCTGGTCTTTATTCTTTAATCCTTTAAGAAAAGATTGTTCCCTTTTTCCTTTCTCCCTTACCCCCTGTCCAGAGCTCTCAGCGTTCTTGTTTGCAGTAGACTTTCAGCAGAGCTTCTTGTGGTACTTTCCACCTGAAGAGAAGCTGGAAGAAAAGGGAGGACTTCAGGGAGAAGTTTTGTTTCTGCTGTTACCCCCCAGGCTATTGCTGGGCTGCAGGGAGGGATGAGCCCTGCACTCATGGGTTTGTCCCAGCCTGGAGCTCATGAGGGGCTTGGAAGGAGCAGGGAGGATGTATCACCCTTTTGGAATTAATGGGGAAAACTTTTCAGACTCTCCCACCTGGGAGGGACCCCTCAGTGACCACATCAGCCAGAATGTAGAGCTTTCCTGGGACAGCACAGCTCCTGGTGCAGTCAGGGTGGGCTCACAAGCCCCATTTCTGGGTTCATGCCACCAGTGCTGGTGCTCATGGCCCATGCAGCTCCTGCTCTGCACGAAAACCCACTGACACATTCTGCTCTGGCTTCAGGATGGCACAGTGCACCTGATCTACGGCATCCTGGAGAAACCCGTGCACTCCCTGCAGGCCATCAACGTCTCTGCCCTCCACGGGGGGCTGCAGAGGGTGCAGCTGCTGAAACCCAACATCAGCATCCCTGAGCTGCCCAGGGACGTGAAGACCATGGAGATAACAGCCCCAGACGTTGTCATTCCCAGCCAGGAAACGACCTACTGGTGTTACATGGCAGAACTGCCAGAGGGCTTCCCCAAGCACCACATTATCATGGTAAGGGGCAGGAGAAGAGGGTTGCTTTTCCCAGGGTGGATCAGTAATTGTGTTCACATCCTGCTTTTCCCAGGGTGGATCAGTAATTGTGTTCACATCCTACAAATTCCATGTCACAGGGAGCCTTTCAGGCCCGGACATCTTTCCAAATGTGGCCCCAAAACCTCTTCCAGGTCCACCCCATCAGTCAGTAGCATCCTCTCCTAGAGTGTCTCAGCAGGAGGGGACCAGGTTATGTTTTCCCACCTGGCACATCCAGCAGGTTCCAGGGCAGGCTCCCTGCAGAAGGAACAGACCCACAGCAGGATTTTGGCACACAGAGAGCCTTGAGGAGCATAAAAACACAGGAAACAAAGGAACAGGGCTGGTGAGAGCAGGCAGAACCAGCCAGGATGGGAACTGGCTCCTAAAAGATGAGGCATAATCCAAAAAAAGAGACTTAACAGGCATAAATGCAACTTGTGGGCATTGCCCAGACGTGCTGCTTGGGCCATGTCCTGCAAAGAAAAAAGCAGAAACCTGCTGAGGAGAGAAGGAGCTGCTGGGAGAGGGCTCAGCAGGTGTGGGGGTGGCTCAGGAGGTGACCTGGCACATCCAGAGTCAAAACCACAGCACGGGGAGAAGGAAAACCTTGAGACACTGGAGCTGCAGCGAGCACTCAGCGACTCTGAGGGGAGAGACGGCGCTGCAAAGGAAGGCTCAGAGGGAGGATTTTCTCTTTTTCTCTCTGGCAGATGGTGTGAAGTGAATCATCTGTGTGTAAGTAAGAAGTGTGTAACTCCTGATACCTTCCCCTGCTGCAGATCACTTCAGCAGCTGGCACTTTTAGCCAGAGATGTTCCTCAGGCTTGAGTCACTCTCTCTACCCCAAATCCCTCTCCCTGTGCCCCAAGCAGCTGCGGGATAGAAACAAAACCCAAGAGCTGCAGGGAGAGCCACAACAACACAGCCACGACTCTCTTTAGGAAAAAGCAACATCCCCAAGGCCACCTTAGCCCTGCAAAACTGGTGAAGGATTGAGGCATCACAAAACTCACCAAGATCTTCTGCTGGTCCCTGTCTATTGCTGGAGAAAGGATGAGCTGGTTCTCTGTGGGTTCTGCTGGGATCTGGGTTGGTCCCTAATCCAGCCAGGAAATTAAATATTTCCACAACTGACCTAAATGCTCCTTGGGCACTAACAACATGTTGTTTCCCCTTTGAAGCACCCAGGTGCTTAACTCTGCCATAACCAAAATATCAGGTGAAAGCTCTTGGCTCTTGGTGCCTCATGCCCAGAGCAACCTTCCCTCCCCATCCTGTGGCAGGAACTGGTGCCAGCTCACAGATATTCCTGGAAGTCACAGATACCCAGGCTCCAGGGATGGGCTCTCAGTGTGTCCTCTTGATGCCTTGAGAGGCTGGCCTGGAACAGAGGCTAGACAGAGTTAAAGGAATAAAGCAGGGATTTATTAAAAGGATGCACTTTGGGCAGTACAAGAGCCTGGCTGGGGCTCTGCCCAAGATGGACCCAAGATGGATGGCAAGTCATGAGTTTTCACACTTTTATAAATTTTTGTCCATTTCCTTATTTGGGTTAATTGTCCAATTCCAGCTCCAGGTTCTGCAGTCCCATCCTCCCTGTTTGCTCTCCTCAACTCACTGTTGTTTGCACTTCTTTGGCCTCAGGTTGTCCTTGGTTCTGGGGCTGGAAAGGGATTATTTTGTCCAACTACCCTGTGAGGAGAACTTGATAACACTTTATATGAAGTTCAGAGTCACACACCAAGGCAGTGTGTGACCTAAAAAATATGAAAGCTAACACTTAAGGCCTCACTCTCCTCCTTGGGCCTGTTTTTCAGTACGAGCCAGTGGTCACGGCGGGCAACGAGGCTCTTGTGCACCACATGGAGGTTTTCCAGTGCGCCGCCGAGTTCGACAGCTTCCCCCGCTACAGCGGGCCCTGCGACTCCAAAATGAAGCCAGACAGGCTCAACTACTGCAGGCACGTGCTGGCAGCCTGGGCCATGGGGGCACAGGTGGGTGTGACAAGGGAAATGTCCCCCACGGGTGACAACTGCCCTGCTGCCTCCCAAACCTTCCCCGTCCCGCTTTGGGGTCACCCCATGGGGTGCCCTCACCCTGTTCTCTGCTGGGGTTTGGCTTCAGTCCTGTCTGACCTTCTCAGTCCCTCCTGGGTGTGTTGGGTTTCCTTCCTCCCCCCAGCCCTCCTCCTCCTCCTCTGCCATAGATCAGTGGGGTGGGACACTGGAGCAGCTCCCCAGGGAATGGTCACAGCTCCCAGCCTGAGAGAGCTCAAGGGGTTTTTGGAAAACACTCTCAGGCTCTCGTGGGATTCCTGGGTTGGGTTTTGATGACCCTTGTGGGTCCCTTCCAGCTCAGGGTGTTTTATGACTCTGTGACAATACTCAGAGAAGCTTTTGGAAGCTCTCCAAGCACAACCAAGGGCACAAGTCCCATCCCTCAGCCCGTGGTGTGGGTCAGGATTATACCTGCACATTCCCTTCAGCTTTCCAGCCTTGCTCCCAGGAAAGCCACCCCTAACACCCTCCCTTCTGCTTCCAGGCTTTCTATTACCCTGAAGAAGCAGGTCTAGCCTTTGGTGGCCCAGGCTCCTCCAGATATTTGCGTCTGGAGATCCATTACCACAATCCCCTGGTGTTCAAAGGTGAGGGGCTGGGTGCTGCTGCCCACTGCTTTACCTGTTAGACCATGGCAGGAGAGCTGGGGAAACTCCAGAGGAACTCTGACACCTTCTGGAGATCATGGCCCTGGGGATGCTGATGGCCCAGATCTGCCCCTGCAGGAAGAACACATGAAATCCCCACCATGCTGCTGCTTTTCTGGTCTCAGCAAAGTCATCCTCACTGAGGTGCACACCCAGAGGTGGGGAAGGGTGCTTGGGAAAGGAGCCTGCAGGCAGAAAATTGCCCCAACAGAGTTCCTGCAAGGATGTGATGCAGGGCAATGCTGGGATTTAGCTGGGCTGTCTCAGGAGTCCCCCCAGTTTCCACACAAGGTGGTGGGGCTGGGTCTGAGCTCAGAGCAAGAGTGGCAGCAGTGCCAAGACACAGAGAGACCAGGCTGCCTGGGAGGGGGGATGTGGATGTTGTGTTCCTGTTCTGCTTCGATAACATTGTCAGGAGACACATTGGAAAAAAAAGAAGGATTCCAAACAACCCAGTTTCTTCATTAACATAAAAACAAGCAGCTTCTTGACTACCCAAGGATATTTTTAGGAGGCCAGAGCATATGTACCGTGCATCAATCATAGCACATTCGGCAACTTGAGAAGAAACATGGCTATAAATACGGAGTTCACGTCTTCCATCATTTATCTGCTTCTGCGTGTTAACCAATAGTGTCTCCCCCATTATTCTTATCCCTGGGTGGGCTCAGCCTGGAGACAGGGAGCTCAGAGCTAGCCTGAACCCCTCCTCACCTATTGACCCCCCTCTTTCCCTTTGCCTGCGTGGGATTTTGGGATGTACCCGTTAAAGGAGCTGCAATGAGCCACATTCCTGAGGGAATCCTCCAAAGCACCCCATGCTCTGTCCTTCTGCTTTGGGCTGTCCAAAGGCACCCCTTACCTTGCTGTCCTGCCACAATTCAGCCTCAGGTCAGTGCCCTCAGCAGGGAACCAGGTGCATCTGGGGCCACTCAGTGAAGACTTGCACGAGAATCTGTAGGATTTAAAGCAATTTCAAACAGATGAAGGAAGCTGGGAGCGAGAGGCTCCTCACGGCAGCATGTTTTTCACCTCTCCTTGTTTTCCACCTTCTGACCCTGTCCCTGCAGTGACTTGTCCTTGTCCCCTGGCCCGCCAGGTCGCCGTGACTCCTCGGGGATCCGGCTGTACTACACGGCCACCCTTCGTCCCTACGACGCTGGGATCATGGAGCTGGGCTTGGTGTACACCCCAGTGATGGCCATTCCCCCTGGAGAGGACAACTTCATCCTCACGGGATACTGCACTGATAAATGCACCCAGCTGGTGAGTGCCTGTCCCCTCCACCTCAGAGGGGAAAGGCTCCCCATTCCTTTTCCCCAGCTCCAGGCAGCACCAATCTCCAGGCTGCCAAATGAGAGTTTGAAACTCACCGTGAGGTAGCGCTGGAAAGAAAAATCTGCTGTGTACAATAAACAGAGAGCAGCTGGTTGGGATGTGCTGAATCCCCCTGGAAGCAGCTCTCCTGGGGAGCCATCTGCTCCAGCTCCCCAGGGTACCATTCCCATAAAGCTCACTGCCGAGCTGGCCGTGTCCCAGTGGTGCTTTCCCTCACAGGGATGGGAAATTTGGCTCCTGCTCCCAGAGATCTTGCCAAGAGCTCTCTCAAAGATGGTTCCAAAGAGCCCACCTTGCTCTCTCAAGGAAGTTTTATGTGTTTTTTTGGAGCTCTTACCCACAAGGAATCATTTGTGCCGCTGCTAATGAGGGCAGGGAAGGAAGCAGGATCTGGCTCAGCTGCTCCTGCTGCCCTGGAGCGTTGGTTTGGCAGCAATGAGGGTTTGTCCCTCTGCAAGGAGCTCGCTGAGATGCTTTTCCAGGGGTACAGTGATCCCCTAAACCTCTTGTGAGGGCCAGAACAGGGACAGTGAGCTCCCAGTACAGGGATGTGATGGAGGGGAGAGGGACAGGGCTGGCCACAAGGGCTTCAGCTGTCCTTCCTTCCTTCTTTTTTTCTTTCCTTCCTTCTTTTCTTCTTTCCTTCCTTCCCCAGGCTCTGCCCGCTGCTGGCATCCGCATCTTCGCCTCCCAGCTGCACACACACCTGGCGGGGAGGAAGGTGGTGACGGTGCTGTCCCGGGACGGGAGGGAGCAGCAGGTTGTGAACGCTGACAGGCACTACAGCCCTCACTTCCAGGTACTGCAGGGCCTGGCTGGGTGACACCCCTGGGCACAGTGCCATGGCACTGCTCTGATGTGTTGTCCTGGTTTGGAGGACAGGTGTCTGCCAATAAAAGCAGGAGCTTCTCTTTGAAATGGAGAATGTAAACCCCCTCCCTCCAAATTATTATAAATTTGAAATTAAGGGGCTCTCAGGCAAAGAGATGGGAATTAGGAAAAACAGATCTTTACCTGGAAAATAGAAATACAGTATTACAAAAAAAACCCAAACAAACAAACAAAAAAAAACCAATCCCAACCCTGCCAGAGTCAGAATCCAAGCTGGCACCTGTCAGTCAGTCAGGGTGTTGGCAGCAGTGCCATTCAATGGTGGCTGCATCCTCCTGCAGGGGCAGATGTGGTTCAGCTGGAGCAGTGCTCCTGGAGAAGG
>WBND01000197.1:358150-379665 GCA_013398595.1 Tychaedon coryphoeus | reverse complement strand
CCCAACATGTGTCCCCTTCCCTCCCTTCCCAGGAGATCCGCATGCTGAAGGAGGTGGTCGCGGTTTTTCCGGTGAGTTGCTCCAAAAATCGTTCCAAAGGGCACATCCTGACCCCATGACCCTGACTCCCCTCCTCTTTCCATCACCCCATCCCATCTGGGGGGCTGGAGTGAGGGTCCCTGGATCATATCTGCCACCTCCACGCAGATACTTTGGGGACAAGCAGGGCCTCTCTCATATGGCACAGAATTGGTGTGTGGGCAGCCAGGAGCTAAATTAGGCTCCTAATTTATCTGGGCTTCGTCTGGCAGAGGGAGGCTCCTCGGGGGGGAGAATGAACCATGGTGGTGCACTCTGTCCCTGGTGGAAGGAGAGGAAGAGATTCAGCACCAGAGTGGGAGTGGGTGGGAAAACAGGGCTGGAACCTGCCCCAGGGCTGGGGAAGGACCTGAGTGCAAAGCTGAGGGCAGTTCTGCCCCAGCACAGCTCAAAGCACTCAGCACCCACTGGAACCAAGCCCAGGGCTGTGCTCTGGGTGTCCCCCTCGCCCCAGCACTGACTGTGCCAGGGAGGCTGTTGTGCCATCAGCTCCGGATTTGGCACTTCAAACTCTTGCCTAAGTGCAATTTAAAGGTGTTTTCAACCCTGCAGGAATTGTTAAAAAGCGAGGAAAGCAGGGAACACCATCCCTGGGATGCAGCCCTGGGGAATCTCCGCAGGGAATGCAGGTTTTGCAAGGACTCCTGCGGGGCTGCAGCCTCCTGATATGGGGAGCAGAGATTTCTATGTGGAACACTCCCCAATCCTTAATTTTTTTCTGTGTTTGACCCCCCCAGGGCGATGAACTCATCACCACCTGCACGTACAACACCGAGGATCGGAGCAGAGCCACCGTGGTGAGCGCAGGGGCAGCTCCCCTGCTTTTGGGGGCAAGCCAGGGTGGGCTGGGGGCACCCCCAGAGCGGCACCTGCATGAAGCCAGGCTGAATCACAGCCAGAAGCACAGGGAGGGTGGGAAGAAGGGAGCTCACAAGGCTCTGCTGCCTGCAGCGGGGATGTGAAGGTGCTAATTGTGAAGTAGCATGTGTCACTCTAATTCCCATCACAAACTGTTCCACCAGGGATTAATTGTAATTAAAGAGAAGTGGCATTTTTTGACAGTGCATGTTATTTCCTTACATAGGCAGTGGGAAAAAGAAAAAAAGCCTAAAAGAGCCTGTCAGAGGTACAATCAACAGGGACAAGGCTAAATATAGCAGAGGGATTATAGGAAATCTGCATTTTAATGTAAACCACACGGTCTAGCCTGGAAGTCTGTCCTTGCAGAGAGGGCAGACAAGCAGAGAGCTGCCCATGCCGTGCACCTGAAGGTGTGTGAATACCTATAATCTCTACCTCTATCTCATAATTTAATCTCTATCCAGATATCCAGGTACAGATATAGACAGAGATTTTAGATATAGACCCATGTGGGTGTGCACCCAGAGGTGTGAGCTCTGTGCCCCCCTGCCCTCCCTGCCCCTGTGCAGCCCCAGCAGGGCACAGCCAGACCCTGCTTCCATCACCTTCCTGCCTGTGCCACAGGGAGGGTTTGGCATCCTGGAGGAGATGTGTGTGAACTACGTGCACTACTACCCCCAGACGCAGCTGGAGCTGTGCAAAAGCGCTGTGGATCCAGGCTACCTGCACCGCTACTTCAACCTTGTCAACAGGTAAAGAGCCCTGCACAGGGCTGGGGGCACAGGGAACACTGGGGCAAAAGCCAAACCCAGGGTTTTGAGGATGATTGGGTAGGGAGAACCACTAGGAAGGGAGAGCAGTCCCTGGGAGGGACTTCTCAGCAAGAGTCAGTGTGTGGCCAACTGCATAAATGCAAAATATTCTTTATACCCCAGGGCAGACACCAGGGATCCACACCAGGGGAGAAGGCTGCAGCCCACCCTCCCATGAGGAGAGGGGAGATGCTGACCTTGCACAGGGTGTCCTACCCACGGGCTGGTCCCAAATGCTGCCCTGCAGCTGCTGGCTGCTCCAGGCTGAGCCATTCCAGGACACTGTTGAGGCAGGGAGGAGCTGGTCACATGCAGCACAGCACTGCTGTGTTTCATTGTGGCCTTTCTCTGCCCAGGTTTAACGACGAGGAGATCTGCATGTGCCCCCAGGTGTCTGTGCCACAGCAGTTTTACTCCATCCCCTGGAACACGTTCAACAGGGATGTGCTGAAATCTCTCTACGGCTTTGCTCCCATCTCCGTGCACTGCAACAAATCCTCTGCTGTCCGCTTCCCGGTAGGTACAGCCTCGCTCCCAAAGCTTCCCAGCAGAATTCCCAGATGGAAAGTTGGGTCTGCAGTGCTCAGGACACATCCAAACCCAGCAGGGCCAGGGCAGGGGGCTGGAGCTGCCTGGAAATCCCTGGCTTGGGCAGGACACGGAGCCCAGCCCAGCCCCGTGCTTAGACAATACATCTGGAGCCCACCACGGATGCTCCCAGCCAGATCCAATTAGGAGATGCATTTGCATAAAGTGATTTGGAGGCTGCTTTTGCTGACTGTTAAAGTAGGGCCAGATCCAAGGAGAAACGTGAGGTGGTTTTTTGGATTTTGGCAAACCACGCCAGGTCCCAGCAGAGCGAGCTCATTACACACAGCATCTGTGCAGCCTCCGAACGTGGTGATCCAGCAAATCGTGAAGGATAAAGGACTGGGAGGTCTTTAAAATAAAGTCAGGCCCAGAAACGAGGGACATGATGATGGTGATGAAGATTTAAAACCACTGCTGGCATCAGCTTCCAATGCCATTTATCAGTGTAATAAATTTGGATGATGCCTTGTTCCTGGATCCAGTGCTATCCACTGCAGCACAGGAGGATGCTGAGCTGATTTCAGGGATGACCATCAGCTTTCTGCCACAGTAAATTCCCTTTAGCAAAGTTTCATTCTGGAGTGGGCAAAAACCTTTCCAGTTTCCTGGAACTGGACACCAGGCACCTCTCAGCCACGCAGAGCTTTGCTGCAAGGAGAGAAGTGGTGCAGAATTTTTGTGCAGCAGCAAAATTATGAATTGAATCTCTTAATTTATGACCCAGACAACTCTCTTGATTTCTGAGAGGTCTTGGGGGCTGTCAGGAAGGGACTTGAGCAGATCAGAGGCAGTGCTGGCACAAAGTGGGTCATGAGCATCGCAGGGAGGGCGAAGGAGCCTCTGCTGCGCTGGTGCTTCAGAGCGAGCCCGGCTTGGAGACATCTCATTTATTCCATCCTGTTTCTGCCAAGAGAAAAGCACCAGCTTCTAATTAAGCTCGTGTTTTTGCAGTTCAGTGATCCCAAATCTGATGATTTCTGGAAGGAACTGAGTGCTGTTAATTATCCAGCCAAATCTCAAGGTAACACTTGTGAGCGGCAGCGGGGACGGTGCCGTCCCCAGGTTCCCCTGCACCCACAAGGCTCGCAGTAAACTCTCTCTGCTCAGATTTCCATCGAGAGCACTGAAAACAACAACTGTCAAGACACTCCACATGCCTTTGATCTCTCCAAAAGCAGGCTCTGGGTTTGGGATGTATCAGCAGGGCAGACGCCGCAGCAGATGGGCTCAGGGCTGGAGCCGAGCCCTGGAGCAGGAGCACCCGAAGGATGTTTAAGTCCCCTAAGCCATAAGGGCACAGGAAAGGAGTTGTTTCTCCAGCTGGTGGTCCCCTGCAAAGCTCTCCCCTCTCTGGTCACTCCCCATGAGCTTTGGAAAGGTCCCTCCATCCCACTCCTGGTGTCCCAGGGTTTTCCTGGTGCAGGCTCTGGCCCGTTTCTCTTGACACACCAGGAGAGATTTCAGCTGAAAACATGAATTCCACTTTCATGTCGCTGATGACTCACGGCTCTACCTCTCCTCTCCAGACCTCCCTCCTCCTGCTCACGCTGTGGCTCAGCCTCTCGCTGACATTTCCACATGAACACGCAGCCAAACCAGAGCATCACCAGCCCGGAGCTGAGCCCCCCGTGCCCTCCCAGCCCCTGCCCACATCTCCAGCAGCCACCAGGCCAGGCCAATGTCTCATCTGAGTTAGATCCTGCTCGGCAGGCTCAGCCCAGGGCACTGCCTGCACCTGGCAGGTTGCTTTTCACAGAGAGGATCCCCAAGACAAGTGCCTCCATGGCTGCACAGAGCAGGGGGATTTGTCCTGGCTGTGGCCACCACGAGCCCTGATGGCTGTGACAGCCCTTCCTGGCTGTGCTCCATGGCACCCCAGCCAGGCTGCTGCATCCCTCCTGCTCCACGGGCACATCCGTGCTGGAAATTCCTGGTAAGGTTTTCCAGAGTGTTTTCCAGTCCCATCCCTGTGGGACTCCCTGGTTTGAGCTGACTCGGCAGGCAATACTTTTCGGGGTGGAAACTCCCCAGCTGGGATGGGTTTGTGGAACACAGAGCACCTCAGACGTCTGTGCTGCTCAGGAGATGTGTAGGTGCTTCTGCACTAGGAATAATTAGCGCTGTCTCATGAGAAAACACCCTGATTTGGGCTAAAAAACACTTCAGCTCGTGTCATTTCTCCAAGCAGACAGAAACACCTTTCTGGAAGGAGAATTCCCACCTCAGTGCTCTCAGGTGCCGTCCTCTCTTGCAGGGCGAGTGGGAGAAGCAGCCGCTGCCCATCATCACCGCCAGGCTGCGGGAGCGCGCCCCTCGCTGCCCGCCCAGCCCGGAGCCTCGCCCCGCCGCCCCCATCCCGCTGCACCTGGGCCAGCTCCGCAGGGACTGACACGGTGCTGCCACCGGCAGAGCATCCATCGAGGGGAGCATCCATCGAGGGGAGCATCCCCCCGAGGGGAGCATCCACCCGAGGGGAGCATCCCCCCGAGGGGAGCATCCCCCCGAGGGGAGCATCCATCGAGGGGAGCATCCATCGAGGGGGGCATCCCCCCGAGGGGAGCATCCATCGAGGGGGGCATCCACCCGAGGGGAGCATCCCCCCGAGGGGAGCATCCCCCCGAGGGGAGCATCCCCCCGAGGGGAGCATCCCTGCCCGCACAGCCCTGCCGGCCGCTGCCCCTCCGGAGGGGGTTCGAGCCCATCAGGCAGAGTTCAGAAAGTGCTCCGGGGATGGGAAGCGCTATATTTAGTGCGTTATTAGCAACGCTGCTTCTGAGTAATGCTGCTTCCCACCCCCGGAATAAAAACGGCGAGGTTCGCTATTGTGCGGCCGGGGGGAGGGGGGAAAGACGTTGTTTGCCCGCAGGGAAACTGAGGCACGGAGCAAAGGGATGTGTGGGAGCAGCATAAAAGCCTTGCTGGTGTCCCACGGTTCCATCTAGCTCAGGATGGCTCCACAGGTGCTCCCCCACGCTGGCAGCTGGGGCAGGGACGGAGGGATGGATGGATGGAGGGAGGGAGGGAGGGATGGAGGGAGGGATGGAGGGGTGCCACAACACCCACCCAGCACTCCCCTCCCTCCTGCAGGGACTGCAGCTCCCCACCACGCTCCTTCCCCCTCTCCTAATTGTTCCTCTCGATGCCACCCGATGCCAGTGGCTGGGAATAAACGATACCTCTAGGATGGGGTTTGGAAAAGGGGAGATGGGGGAAAGGGGGAATGACAAATCTTTTGCCAGGAAAAATTGCTCCATTAAATATCTAAATGTAAAATAAATTGCTTTTTGCTGTTGAGCTCTGAAGGGAGGAGCAAAAGAGAGGCTGGAGGTGCTGCAGGACAGTCCATGGCTTGGTGCCTGTCCTTGCTGCCCTGGGACAGGTGGGATCCAGGCCAGGTGGTCCCCAAATTTCCTTCCCAGCCACCTTGGGTGTAAGAGAAACCTCAGGTCAGAGCACTGCACACCAGAAAAGGCTTTTTAAAGCAAAACCTGATCTTCCAGGCACAGAGTGGATGCCTGGCTTGGCAGGGAGGCAGAATGCTCCTTCACTCAGAACAGGACTGTGGCCACCCCTCCCCTGCCCTCCGCCTGCCAGAGGGAGGGCAGTCACCTCCTATTCAAGGGAAAAATTCATCTCAATCTTGTTTTTTAATGTTTTCAGTAAAACCAAAGCATTTCAGAGTTCACGCTCTTGCCCGTGGCACGAGGGTAAGGAATTGAAATCAGCTCTAAAGAGGGTATGACCCAAGCAAACCTAGTCAAGGGAAAAAAAAGGGAAGAGCAGGGAGTGAGATTATTTCTCCAGGCGGGTGAAAGCTTCGTCAGAGAGCGTGGTGAGGGGACCAGAGCAAGGGCTGGTGCTGGGGATTGCTGATCCTTGCCTTCAGTGCAGGCTGTGTGCGTGTGAGGACAGAGCCTCCCTGCTGCCCCCGAGGCTGGCTCTGAGCTGCCAGAGGCTGCAGGGGTTGGAGCTCACAGCTCAGCCTCTGCCAGCATCCCCCTCTCTGTTGGGAGCTAAAAGGAGCCAGCTCCAAGGTGACCTTTGGGAAATGCCACCAGGGAGCTGCCAGAGGATGGGGTCGGTGCCTCTGCTGGCCACCTTACACCACACTGTGCCAGGAGCAGCCCAGGAAAACTGTGGCTGCCCCTGCATCCCTGGAAGAGTCCAAGGTCAGATTGGAGCAACCTGGGAAGGTGTCCCTGCCCATGGAACCCATGGAATGGGATGGGTTTTAAGGTCCCCTCCAACCCAAACTGTTCCATGATTCTGGGACTGTGACACACAAACACAAACAGCACTGGCAGAGAACTCCCAGTGTGAGCCTGGACAATCACCCTGCACTGCTGCCCCTTCCCTCCATCCCTTCCACGGCCCCCAGCCCAGCAGGACAAGGTGACACCCATGGCAATGGGGACAGACACACCAAGGCACCACAGGGACGGCAGGGTTGGAGGCTGCAGCTGTATTAACAGCAGAGTTAGTTTAAAAAAAAATAATTCATTTCCAGGCAGCGTGAAACTACATTTGGGGGAAAAGAGTTTCCAGCAAAGTCAAAAATGAAAACCACTTCATGTTCAGTGAGACCAAACTGTCTGCAGGCCAATTAACCCATGGAAAAGAATTATTGCTGCAGTGGCACTGCTTCACTTGGGAAACAGCTTTAGAGTCTTTGGACTTTTTGGAATGTCTTCCTCCTCTCCCCTCTGATTTGACCCACGTTGACTTGAGGAGTTCTAGGCTGTTGTCCTGCTCTTGCAGCTGACCCCAGAGCCAGCTGGGGCTCGTGGGGGCTGGGACTCAGCCAGCAGCTCCTCTGCCCTCTCAGTAAAAGCCTTTCACTCGTTTGTTGTCGGGGTCGAACGGGGACTTGGTGTGAGCCTGGGCCGGGAAGGTCACTCCCATCCGCTCCAGCTCGTAGCTGCCACTCTTCACAAAATCCAGGGAAACCTGCGAGGCAGAGCCATGGAAAAACCCCTGTAGGGTGCCAGCATCCCAGCCCCATCCCTGGGCAAGCTCCCACCTGCCCCACACATCTGCAGAAAACCTGGCTCTGCCATCCCAAGAGGGTGTGAGGAAAGGAGGAAGAGAACTGTTAAAAGCACCCTTAAAAAAATAAAATAAAATCAGTGTTTGAAAATGTTGGTTTCTCATTTTAGCCCTGTGGAGGTATACGATGGAAAGAAAAAGGGAGAAAGGAAAGGGGGAAAACAAAAAGGGAAAAGGCAGAGGAAAAAGAGAGGAAAAGGCAGAGGAAAAAGAAGAGGAAGAGAAATAGGAGGAACATTCATCACTGGGAGAAAAGGGGGTTCCCAGGTGCAACTGGCCCACAAAGCCTCTTGCCTTGGGACTCTTGCAGGGATGCAGGATGAGAAGCCAAGGCAAGCAGGAGCAGGGATCACAGCACACACACAGCTCTTGGCTGGCACAGACAGGGTCCCTGGAGGTGTCACCCCAACCCCTGTCCCCACAGCACACTGCTTAATGAGGGCACCTGACTGATTATCCAGGAGCCTCCCAGGGTTAATTAAGAACCTGCCCTGCTCCTATTGGCCACTGCTCCCTACAACATTAACTAATTCGCTACTGCAATTAAATATTTGGTTGCAATTAACACCCGAGGCAGCACTTGAGCCGTGCGTGGACCTCGCTCAGTGACAGCGCGTGACACCAATTTGTCACAGAGCCGTGACACTCCTCACCCTCCAGCCTGCCCAGGGCAAGCACGAGGGAGCTGCTGTCCCGTGTTCCACCCCAGGTACAGCAGCGGGTTTGTGCAGCGCAGGGAAGCAGGCACAGCCGTCCCGGGGGCTGCACTCACCGGGCCCCCCGCAGGGTCGCGGATGTAGCCGTAGGCGATGGTTTTGTCGATGGCAAATCCAAACCCCGCCCGCCGGATGTGGCCGACCACCCTGCCGTCCCTCCAGACCGCCTCCAGGCCGAACATGGGCACCTTCCTGCAAGGCAAGGGCAGAGCCACAGCAAAGCCCCTCCACGGGGCAGAGGGGTCTGCCTGGGCTCCCACTGCCCACAGCCTCATTCACTTCTCTGTTTTAAACCCAAAGTCCCTCCAGCTCAGTCTGTAAAACCTCCCAGGCAAAACAAAATCAACCCCCTCACACTTGTAGCTCCCACTAAACACCCAACAGGGGGTTTGCAGTGGGGTTTAAATTAGAGATGGAATTAGAGCATGGAAAACAGCTGAGCTGGCTCTGAGCTGAGCCCCAAATGCAGCCAGGTGTGGCACCTGTGTGTGTGTGCACACAGGGCTGGGTGGAGGTGCTGCTGCAGGGGGGGTGCTGGGGCTGGGAGCGCCAGCATGGAGCAGATCCAGCATGGAGAAGATCCAGACCAGTGGGGATCCAGCACAGAGGGGATCCAGCACAGAGCAGATCCAGCTCAGAGGGGATCCAGCACAGAGCAGATCCAGCACAGAGGGGATCCAGCTCAGAGCAGATCCAGCACAGAGCGGATAAAGCACAGTGCAGATCCAGCTCAGAGAGGATCCAGCACAGGGCAGATCCAGCACAGGGCAGATCCAGCACAGAGCAGATCCAGCACAGAGCAGATCCAGCAGAGAGGGGATCCAGCACAGAGAGGATCCAGCACAGGGCAGATCCAGCACAGAGGGGATCCAGCACAGGGCAGATCCAGCTCAGGGCAGATCCAGCACAGAGGGGATCCAGCACAGAGAGGATCCAGCACAGAGCGAATCCAGCTCAGAGGGGATCCAGCACAGAGAGCAGATCCAGCTCAGAGCAGATCCAGCTCAGAGCAGATCCAGCAGCACTCACTCCTCGGTGGTGAAGCACACCAGGCGGCGGAAGATGCCCTTGGCTTTCTGAGCCTCCACAGCCTCCCGGCCCAGGAAGGGGATGCTGGACTTGAGCTTGCAGGTGAAGGCCAGACCTGCTTCCAGCGGGGTGTCATCGGGGCGCAGGTCAGCGTGCCAGTGCCTGTACCCTGCAGGGGGCAAGCACAGGTCACCCACTGCCCCCTGTCACAGCACCAGGACACAACATCGCCCCTGCCCCCTGCACACCTCTGCCCTTCCTTCACCTGGCCCTGGCTACGAGCCCACACAGGGGAATTCTCAGCATTCTTAGACCCTGCCACACCCCCAGTCACACTGACCCACCCTGAAATTGGGAAAAAGCTCCTTGCCCTGGTCCCTTTGCTGGAGGAAAAGCAGAGAGTGGTGCTGAGAGGAGAGGCAGGACCTTTCTCGATGCTGAGGCTGTCGATGGCTCTGTAGCCGGCGTTGGCGATGCCGTGCCGGGCTCCTGCCTCCATCACCGCCCGGTAAACCTTCACACAGTCAGCCCTGGGCACGTGCAGCTCCCAGCCCATCTCGCCCACGAACGACAGCCTCATGGCACGGACCTGCAAAGGCAGAGGGCAAACGTCCCTGTGCTGGAGCTGGGCTGGGAGAGGCCACACGCTCCCCTGCCAGGGGAAAAGGCAGCTCTGCCTGGGAGCCGTGTGGTGGAAGGCAGTTCTGTGCTCTCCTTTCTTGCACAAAGACAGGGTGAGAGAGAATTTCTCATCTCTGGACAACCTAAACCTGGCATCTCAAACTCAGCTACCATCAGTGCCAGTGGGCAGAGGTGGCTGCTGGCAGCATCCTCTGGCTGCAGATTCCAGGGCTGGGGTGAGATGTGATGCTCCAGCTCCAGCTGAGCTTTTGTCTCCCTCTGCTGATCCATTGAGACAGGGAAGCTGGTCCCCAGCAGGACTGTCCTGCCTTTGGGGCACTTCATGTCCCTCCCACAGGGATGTTCCCTTCTGGGACACCCAGAGGCACCCAAAGGCTCCTGGGCAGGGGCTGAGCTCAGTGTCCTGATCCTTGTCCGACTCCCAGCAGGAAATGCTCAGTTTTCCCCACAGAGGCTGTGTTCCCAAGCTGTGCTGCCAGATGAGCCCCACACCAAAGGCAGGAAGCTCCAAGGAGGAATGAGCAGACTGGCACAAGGGACTTAGTGCTTCTCCAGAGAAGCCTGGTTCCTGGGGATGGAGGCTGGCTGCAGTCCCAGGAACAGCCTGCCCTGCCTGTGCTCCAGCAGCTCCTCACCCAGGCAGCCCTGCCTGCACCCTCCTGCTGTCCCTCTGAAATGTCTCCATTCCCAAAGCTTTCCAGGCCAGCTGGGACCAGCCCAACTCAGGCACCTTCCCTGGAGACAGCCCTTGAGTCTGAGCTGCCTTTCCCTCTGATTCATCCCATTGTATTTCTCCACTTCCTCCCCCACAAAACCCCTCTGGTTCATCCCTTCGGATACACATCCACTGCAAGCACAGAGCTCTCTTTGGGGGAGAGATTAACTCCAGAGTTTCGCTCTGGGTTGTGATCTGTCCTGTTAACAAAGAGTTTCCAGCTCAGGACACACTCCAGGCTGGTTCTGGTGGCCTTGGGGCTGGTCTGGCCTTCCTGGCTCTGGATGTGTCTAGGACAGAAGCATTTTGCCATTTGCTGAGCTCTTACTCCAAGCAGAGCTGGTGCCAGCTGTGCTCTCTAATCCTGGAGACAAATGCAAGCAGACACCAGCAGCTGCTGCCCAAAGCAGGCAGAAGTGCCCAAGGGCTGCCTGTGCTGCCAGCATGGCCAGGGGGCATGGCTGGGAACTGAAATCCACAGCACAAAAATCCTGTCCTCAAGCAGAGTTTAGGGCAGCTTGTGAGAGGCCTCAACCTCTGCAAAAGGAGTGGGGAGGAGGAAGGAACACTTAGGATGGGGAATTTATTTTGAGGCTCCTCCTGAGCGCTGCCCTGGACCCTGGCACAGCCCTGCAGCAAGGCACAAAGGCTGGCAATCCCTCCCCAGGAGCACAGGGGGCTCAGAAAAGCCTTTTCCTCTGCACAAAAGTGCCATCTAATTAGGGAACAGCCAGAGATGAGGCTGCTGCAAGGCAGCTTCCATCTTCACTGGGGCAGGAGATGCTCTGGGGATTGACAGGCAACTTCCCGGCTCATTAACCCCGTCTGTGGCTGCTGCTGAAGTGCTCTTTGCAATCAAGAGCAAGTTACTCCTGGGAGAAACTTCCTCTCAAACCACCAGTGCTCCAGGGGAATGAGCATCCCAGCAAGAGCAGTGCCCCACAGAAAAGAGGCAACCCTGGAAATCTGGGGGGCCAGTGATCAGCTCAGCACAGGGAGGGATTGGGGCTGCCCCATGAGTGTGAACCCCAGGCAGGATTCACATCCCACCATGGAGGGGAGTGCTGAGGGCTGGACTCAGCAGCTCTGCTGGATTCCCATAGGAACAGGTCTTCCAGCTGGAGCTGTGAAACAGCATCAGTTCCTGGGTTTTTGTGCAGCAATTCAAAAGCATTCTAGGTATGGTAGAAAATGAAAACCTGAATTTTCCCCTGCCTCCAGCAGTGAGATTCAAAGAGGGACCTTTCTCTGCTGTTCCATACAATGAGAGACTCTATATATAAACTCACAAACCAGTCCATAATTTCCAGAGTCATTAACTCTGCTGGAACTCTCCTTTGACTCCAGCTGATTTTGTTCAACTACTGAGTTAATGCAGGAAAATCTCGGTGATAACTTTTTTAAGATGCTGGGTTCAGTTTAATCCCCCTGGAAGGTGATAATATCAGCAAAGGCTTCAGCCTGCTGCCCTGAGAAATCCTCCCACTAAATCTGGTGTGGGATGGGGTCCCTGCTATTCATCATCCAGTGGGATAAAGGAGATCTGCTGAAGGGTGGCCCTGGCAGGAGAGCTTTGCTCTGTCCATCAGAGAATTTACACTCCAAAGAACCTACAGAACTTCTGCCAGCTCTATCTTCCTTGAAGGACTGGATTATTTATAACAAACTCGAAGTGAAATGCAAATAAACTCATCACACCCGTGGAGACAGGAACATTTCTACACCTTTCCCAGGGGATAAGCAGATTATTACAAGATGATATCAGTCTGCTACAGGCTGACAAGGGAGGGTGTGGGGAGGATTAATGGAGACTAAAATCCAGCACTTTGGACAACCTGCACCAGTGGATTGGCTTTGAAGTCCCCCAGGCCATGGTTCCCTCCAAGGGACACTGAGCTTGCTGTGGGTTGAGTTGTTGGGCACCCAAAGCCCAGGCTGCATTGATGACAATGGTTTGGAGATTAATCTGACTTGGGCAAAATCTGTGCCTTAGTTAAACCACCTTAAGGCCAGGCCAGGCTCTTGCTCCCGAATCAAGACACTCTAATTTGATTTAGCAGCAATCCCTTCAGCAGGCAGCTGCAGTCGAATTAAAGCCATTTTAATTCTGAATGAAAAGTGGCCGCACGTGGCTTAACCCAATTTCCTTAACATCCAGCCTGCTGCAGCTCCTGGCTCTCCTGCTGCCTTTTATGAGATTTACTGCTTCACCTTCACCTCCTTCATCCCCCACCAGGCACCAGCCTGAGAGCCAGAGCGAGTCCTGGGCACAGTCCCTCCTCCCAGCCAGCTCATCCAGCAGGAGAGGGAAGCTCTGGGATCATGGCTGCCCAGGTTTCCCATGGAAAGCAGGGGGTACAAATTCCACCCTCTCTTCAAAGTGTTTATGCAACCATAGGAATATTTCACACGGGATAAACATCACTGAGAAACCAGAGTTTCTGCAGGAAACCTTGCAGAAGCTTTTCACTGATACCCAAACTTGCCAGCGGCAGGTTGGACAGGACATTTCTCCTTTGAGAAAAATGACATTTCATGGCCACCAGCTCTTCTATTTAAGGTGTTTCAAGCAGGCTCAATCAACAGCTTCAGGGCATAAGTGAGCCCTGAAGCCTGGGCAGAAGCAGGGTGATTTGTGCCTGGATGGGAAGCTTAGGGCTGTCAGGCTTCTCCTGTGATCAAACACAGCAGCTCCCAGCCTGCCCAGTCCCTACTGCCAGCACCTGACAAGCTTTGCATTAAATTGTCCCCATTTTTTTAAGAGGAGGGGGAAATGGAAAGTGTCTGGAGTGTCAGGCAGGTCTCATCACTGATGCTCGCCCTAATCCAAGGAGGCACCTCTTGTTCCTCCAGCATCTCTGCAAAGCCATGAGTCACCCTGTCCCTTCCCCAGGCTCAGTGCTGTGACACCACTGGCAGAGCAGGCAGGGATGGGAACACCCTTTCCTCACTCTGGGTTTTGGTATTTTCCTACAAAAACCACAACAAAAACTCTCTGCAATAAAGTGGAGGCAGACACATTCCTACCAGAGGGAGGTGGCACAGTTTGCCCAGAGCAGCTGTGGCTGCCCCTGGATCCCTGGAATTGTTCCAGGCCAGGCTGGACAGGGTTTGGGGCAGCCTGGGACAGTGGGAGGTGTCCCTGCCCATGGCAGGGGCTGGAACAAGATGATCTTTCAGGTCCCTCCCAACCCAAAGCAGTGTGGGGTTCTATGCCACGTGCAGGCTGTGGGTGCACAGAGCCCCAGAGTTTGAGGGCCCCTTCCTACCTGGCAGCCTGCAGCTGTGGTGATTTTGTGTGTGGAGAAGGGGAAGGCCTCGTTGCTGAGGTCGGTGTCGAGCACTTCTTGGAGAACAACACGGCTGTGGGAAACAGCAAAGTGGGCACAGGAGGGGCTCAGCTGCCAGCCTGCCCTGAGGGTTATCTCCAGAACTTGCTCCCTCATCTTGCTGGCAGGACAGACTTCTCACTCCAAAGAGGAGCTGAGCTGGCTGAAGAGAAATGCTGTGGGAACCTCAAAAGAAATTCCAGTTCCATGGAAAATGGGGTGATACCCCAGCCAGATCAGCACTCGTTGTCATGGGGCTCACACCTACCCCTACAGAACACAGGGACCTGCACCTGAGGCAGGCCTCCCTCCATCCCTGCACCCTCCCTCCACCCCAGCATCCTTCCCTCCATTTTTCCTTCCATCCCTACATCCCTCTCTCCATCCCTGCATCCCTCCTTCCACCTCAGCATCCTTCCCTCCATCCCTCCCCCATCCCTACATCCCTCCCTCCATCTCTGCGTCCCTCCTTCTATCCCTGCATCCCTCCCTCCACCCCTGCATCCCTCCTTCCACCCCAGCATCCTTCCCTCCATCCCTCCCTCCATCCCTGCACTCTCTCTCCATCTCTGCATCCCTCCCTCCATCCCTGCATCCCTTCCTCCACCCCAGCATCCTTCCCTCCATCCCTCCTTCCATCCCTGCACCCTCGCTCCACCCCTGCATCCCTCCCTCCACGCCAGCATCCTTCCCTCCATCCCTCCTTCCATCCCTGCACCCTCCCTCCACCCCAGCATCCTTCCCTCCATTTCTCCTTCCATCCCTACATCCCTCCCTCCATCCTTGCATCCCTTCCTCCACCCCAGCATCCATCTCTCCATCCCTCCCTCCACCCCTCCATCCCTCTCTCCACCTCCCCATGCTCAGGTTGCAGGGAGGGGCTCACACTGCACACCTCAGAGGGCCCTGGATGCTCATCATGCCCAGCTCCTCCGAGCAGTCGAGGAGTTTGCACTGGAATTTCATGTCCTGCAGCACGGTGGTGATGTGGGACCAGTTGTGCTGAGCCACAGCCCCGCCGATTGCCAGGTAATAGCCATCCCCTGGAACACAGCCCCGGGCAGCCTTTCAGGGCTGACAGCGCTGGGCTGGGCTGGTTCTGCTCTGCAGAGCCTCAAGTGCAGCCCTGAGCCTCTCCAGCTTGCCCAGCCCTGGGTGGGGACTGCCAATAAAAGGGGGGTTAAAGAGGAGTGGGATTAGGGAAGGCTTTGGGGCTCAGAACAGTGAAAACCAAATGACCGTTAACAGCGAAAGTGTGTGTGAGCGTCACAGGAAAAACTCCTTGAGACCATCTGCACTTTTGTCCCAGTACAGAACAGTGTGGAGGGAGCTGTGAGCTACAGGTGGGAGCAGGGAATGCCACAGTGACCAGCCCATAACCAGTGTGGGAATTGTACTGAATGCAAGGAAGAATTTCGTCTCCTTAGTAATCCTGGGTGGAAAAATCCCCAGGGATGGTGTTTGAGAGCTGATTAATATGTAATCAATCTTCCCTCTGTCTTTCCTGCCACTATGAAATTGCTCTCTGCTATTCTGTCACAATGATAATAAGTGCAGCCACCTACTGTAATTGGAAAAATAGACTTTGCTGTGATTAAACTCCTCCGGCGCCCGACAAAGCCTGCAGCTCTGCCAGCCACTTCCCACCCTGCTTCCCCTGCCAGTGTCCCAGACAGGAGGGAAGAAGGATTCTCCCACAAGGGAGGGAAAAATCACTGTCAGCCCACAGTGCTGGGGTGAGATTGCCCCATGGCACAGCTGCAGGTGACACAGAATGGGGACAGGGCCCTGTGGCACCCAGTGCACACCCTGTGCCTGGCCAAATCAGCTCAGCATCCTCCTCCACGCTGCCTAATGCCATTTCTGCCCCCAGGGCTGCTCTGCTGCTTTTCAATCCCCCCTTAATTGCAGCTGATAAGGGCTGGGACAGGGGTCAGAGCTGCCAGCCGGGGCTGGATAAACCCAATAACAGCGCTGAGCAGTGCAGGGCCCCGGGGACTGGGGCCATAATCAGGTTACAGGGACCGAAGGACAGGGCTGGAAAAAGCCAGGTGGCTGCCATTAGGAAAATGCAATCAGCCCCTCCAGCGTGGCACAGAGGGAGGAGGTGCTGGAACAAACCTGCCCAAAGACTGGAAAAGCCTTTGTGTGCATTGGCACTGCGGGAAACCAGGGAATTCACCTGCGGGAGGGGGACCACAGCCAGAGCATCCCCAGGCTCAGGGTTTTACCTTCAAAAGCAGGGGCCAGGGGGGAGCCCGGGGCGCCGGGGCGGATCCTGCTGACGGTCAGGTCGCTCTCCACGCCGCCCCGCTGGTTCAGCATGCAGGTGTACACGGTGGAGCCTGCGGGGCACACGGGCACCGCTGCCCATCAGCCAGCCCCCGGGGGAGGTGGGTGCAGCAAAATGTGTCCCCATCCTGAAATCACCCGCCTGGCTTTGCCCTGACTGACCCTGAGCGTTCCAGCACTAGCAAGGGGAAAGGAATGATGCTTTTTTCCCTTTCCTTGCATGCTTGGGAATGCCAGGAGCTGCTTGCCAGCCTTGGAAAGGGGACAACAAACCACAGCTGGCGAGGGTTGTGCTTGATTTACTGCAGCACTCACTGCACCTCCAGATGTGAGCCACAGCTGGAGCCAGAGGGAATCCTCCCTCCTTCATCCCCGAGCTCAGAGCACTGAGCCTCTGTGTAAATGAGGCAGAATGCAGACTGTGCTGAGGAAAGGGAGAGCAGCCTCTCCCACACGCTTCCCATACCCTCTGCAAAGGCAGCCTTGAAAGGAAAAGCCAGTCTGGCTTCCCCTGGGTTGCTTTGGGGCGAGATTTCCTCAACAAAACCAGGAGCTGGGCCTGTACCTGGAGCTTTGCTCACATCAGCACTGAACAGCCAGTCGGCTGCTTTGGTAGCTTCAGGTCCAACCAGGTAGAATTTCCCAAAATAAGACATGTCAAAGAGAGCCAGGGCGTTCCTGCACGTTAAACATTCCTTCTTGATCTGCAATTAAAGCAGACACGGCGCTGAGGCTGAGCCATGCTCTCAGCCCACAAAGGGAAACACAAATTAAACCATTTACGTAACGGGAAACGATACCAGAACACTCGCCTGGTGCCTTGAAAGGCTTCAAACTGCTCCTGAAAGAATCAGGGGTTTGCTGGAGCGAGCCTGACAGGCCATTCCGAGTGCTTGATCCCATTCCTCACCCCACTAGCTCAGTGACAGTTATCATTAATAACACCCACATTTTATCCAATTGAATTTTCCCCCCTTTAAGCTCGTCTCAACACTTTAGGAAAGCAGCAGCATAATTCCCACAGCCTCTCCCCTGAGGTTTCTGAGCACAGGCTACACATTTCTCTTAATATTTTTGCGACGTTTTTTGCTGTTTTGGAGCTTCCCCTCCCTCTCAGCATCACCAGCTCCCCCTAGAGCAGTGATGGGGCATGGGCTGGAAGCCCCCCAGCTCCCTGGGAGTTTTGGCAGGGCAGGGGGGGCTGTCAGCCCCACTCACGATGTCGTGGTGAGGGGGGAAGTCGAAGGTGTACTCGTCCCCCAGCAGGCGGCTGTAGGTGTAGTCCCTGTGGCGCTGGCGGCCGTAGGCGCCGTAGTAATCGTAATCCAGGACCTGGGCAGGGTGGGAGCACGGGGGCAGGGAGGAAGAGGATGTGAGGCTGAAGCCAAAGGACTCCTTGTCATGTTCAGCCCACTCCTGGAGAGATGGCTGTGCTGGTGGGCGCCCATCCTGGCAGCCCTGTTCAGCACTGGGATGGGTTCCCACCCCAAAATCCTGCCCTTAGGGATGGATCCTCATTCCAACATCCCTGCCCATGGTGATGGATCCTTATCCCAAAATCCTGCCCTCATGGGTGGATCCTCATTCCAACATCCCAGTCCATGGGGATGGATCCTCCCCCAACATCCCTGCCCATGGTGATGGATCCTTATCCCAAAATCCTGCCCTCATGGGTGGATCCTCACTCCAACATCCCAGCCCATGGGGTTGAGTCCTGACCACAGCATCCTTGTCCTAAGGGATGGATCCCCACCCCAATATCCCTGCCCATGGGGATGGATCCTCATCCCAATATCCCTGCCCTCAGTGATGGAACCCCATCCCAACATCCCAGCCCATGGGGATGGATCCCCATCCCAATATCCCTGCTTTCAGTGATGGAACCCCATCCCAACATCCCAGCCCACGGGGATGGAACCCCACCTTAGCATCCCTGTCATGGTGAGGGGTCCCCACCCCAAAATCCCTGCCCTCTGCCATTAATCCCACCCCAGCTGGTCTCTCCAGGCTGCAGACCCCCCAAAAGCCCAGCTGTTCTTACCGGGGCTGCTCCCCCAGGGCTGAACCAGCCAGGTCTCTCCCAGCCGTGCCTCTCCTGGAAAACACAGCCCTGGCGCAGCAGCTCCTGCACAGAAGAAATGGGAACACAGAGCTTGTTTTTTAAAAAGCCCTTTCCCAGCTTTCTGAGCAGCACTCAGGCTGCCCTCCTCGGCTGCAGACGTGGGCTCAAGACCAGACTTGACCCCTTGGCTTTGGCAATCAACAGCCAAAATCAGCCCTGCAGTTTGTCTTTTAAAACAGTGTCAAACCTAAGAATTGCCTGATTTTTGTCCCCCTCAGGCAGAGTGGTTTCCTCAAGGGTGGTCAAGGGGCAGAGAGCCACAGCCCAGCTGTGCACCCCACCAAAACCTGCACTAGGGTGCCCAAATTAGTGACCAAGAGATGCTACATGCAGAGAGCAAGATTCCCCACCCTGTTTACAGAGTAATTATATAACAACATTTAATATTTATGTGGCAACCTTTTCATTCCTCCTCTGTGCTCTCAGGAAAATCTCTCTGCACGCAATTAATTAGGGATCCATTAAGACATTTTTGTTTGGAGCCTCCAGTTCGGAAAAGAATAGATTTTGTTGAACATCTCAGAAATCATTCAGTGCCTATTTATAAAACACAGCACATGTTCTGGAGCTGCATGGATAAATAGCAGCCTGTCAGTCAAGTGGGCATCGCTTATTAGATGTGCTCTTAAAAAATAAATTGCATCCTCAGTGACAGAAAACAACTGAGCTGTCAACCAAACACTGGGGGCTGGCGGGCAGGGGTGTCTTTTTTACTGCTTGAGCCTCTGCCCTCCAGTTGGAAGAGGAATGGTGTGATGTCAATCAGAGAGAAGCAGGAATGGGCTTGGGAAATGTGGTTTTGCCAGGGCTGGGGCTGGGGCTGGCAGTGGGATGAGGTTCTGGTGCTGAGGGTCTCGAGGGATTTGGGGGGTTCTGAGCTGCTGGTGCAGCAAAATGCTGGGAATTGGGTTTTCTCTCAAGTCTTGAGAGTGTTCACCTTGTGTGAAGAAGGGGCTGGAGCAGGAGGCAGTCCTGGTTGGTGGCTCCAGGGAGAAAAACAATTCAGGGAGTGCTGGCAAAACCACCCCCACAGAGGAACACCCTTCTTCCCACACCCCTCCTTGTGCCCCAGCCTCACTCCACATTGAGAAACGTTGTTTTGGGGGAGAAACTGCTGCTAAATTGTGAGCAGGACACAGTGAGCAGAGGCAGGAGACTCCTGTGAGCACCCAGCATCCTCAGCCCTCTCAGCTGCCCCTGGGATGGACTCAACCTCAGAGCTCTCCTCTCCCCTTTTCCCTTGCCCAGTGACCATCACCAGACTCTTAATCCATATCTGCTGAGTTAAATACCACAGGAATGCTCAGGCTCTCCACCATCAAACAGAGCCCTCACAGTGGGACCTGGCAGGGATCTCCCCAGGACGGATGGATGGCAGCACAGAGGTTCTGGAGAACGACACAGCAGCAGCCACTCCTCATGAGCTCCTTTTGGCTGCTGTGAGGGCCAGCCCAGGGGGTTCCTCACCTCGTGCAGGGGGTCCTTCCTCACATTCCGTCCTGCCAGGGGCTCATCGTGGGGGAAGACCACGGAGTAGTTCTTGGCGTAGGACTCGTGGCTGCGCTCCCGGATCCAGCGGTTGTTGTCGGTCAGGGAGTGGTGAAACCTCCTGGAAGATGGCAACATCTGGATGAGCTCATGGCCTTCTTGACCAGACCCAGGTGTGGATGCAGCTGCTGGTGTGAAATTGCTATTCCTGCTTCAGTTTTGTGGGTAGGAGCAGAGGTGCCAAGCAGGGCTCAGTGCTGACCATCAGAGCTGCAGCCCCCACTGAGCTCCCAGCCCTGCCCCAGAGCACCTGGGAGCAGAATACAGCCCAGCTGAGGAGGGAAAATAATAACAAAAAAAAGAAACTTTAGGTCAATTCTGCCCCATTTCAACATGGGACCAGCCTCAGGGCACACCTGGGTTTAAACACAGCCCTGATGAGGGAATGAGTCCTCAACATTCCTTATATTTTCCACCCAATTCTCCCCAGGCTGAAGTATAAATAAAAACCCAAATTATTTTCAATTCATTTGAAGTATTTGCATCTTTCAAGCAGAAAATGTCCTTGCAGGAATGTGCCAGCTCAGCCCATGGTCAGGCTGTTAATCCCAGAGACCTGTAACTCATGGGGAGCAGCCTTGGGCACAAGGAAGGGGACACAATCCCTTTCCCAGGGCTGGAGAAAGGGAGCCAGTCAGGGCATGAAAGACAAACTGACATTTACAGAGACTTCTAAAAGGATACTTTCAGGTTCCCTCCTTATTGACTGGGCACAGAGGAGCATGGGGCTGAGCCCTGCAAGGAACACAAGTGATGCTCCCTGAGAGTTGTAAGAGCAGCTGCCTCTTCTGCTGGCAGAAGGTGACACATGGCATGTCACCAGCACCCCTGGTTGCCCCTAAAGCCTCAGCCCCTTCACCAAAGAGCTGAATTTTTGACAGCAGCAAGCGGGCAACAGCTGCCAGATGAAATATTTACAAGCGAGTGTTCTGAGAGGATAAATATTGAAATGTGTGGAAAAGGGAGTTCTTTAAAGAGGAGCTTGGTAATTGTCACCAAAAGGAAGGAATGGGACTGACAGCTTGATGACAAGGCACATGGGGCACAGGAGATGTTTGGGTGCAAAGCTCCTGGCTGCTCTGAGCAGGGCTGGGGTCCCTTGGTGCAGGTCAGGGGGGCTGTGCTGCTGCCAACCCAGTGGGATTTCTCCATCCCTCCATCCCCATCCCAAGCCCAGCTGCTGGCAGGGGCAGCTGAAGACATCTCCCCCATCTCTGCAGGTGCCTCACTCCCACGGCCCAAGCCAACGTGGCTTTTACCAGCCTGGCCACTACAGCAACGTGAGATTCTCAGAGCTCAGTCCCCAACAAGGTGGCTGCTGTCACTGCAGCCCTGTAAAAAAGCCCAAACCCAATCAAACACAATCAAGCAAGTCAAAAGCAATTACTGAGCCAACATCTGCACAGCACAACTCCCAGCCCGGGTGGTGCTGCAGGGGGGGCTCAGCTAATCTTTGTGCTGTTGAAATCATCCCCCCGATTATTAACTTAGAGGATTAGGCACGGCACTAATTGAACAACAAAACCCAAACGTAATTACCCCGTCCTTCCCCATCTCCTTGTGCCTGATGGAAGCTGTTTGTGTGGAGTGAGGCAAATGAGATAAACCCCACGTGTACATTCATGAAAGCCACTGCATGTAATTGATTCTGGCTCCTTGGAGGGACACAGACACTGCCTGGGCACCCATTCCTGATGCCAGCCCTGCCTCAGA
>WBND01000197.1:302966-349994 GCA_013398595.1 Tychaedon coryphoeus | reverse complement strand
TTTTTTTCCTTTTTTTCCCCCACTGGAATTCAGGAGCAGTTCGGCCACAGGGAAGGTGCCAGGTTTGCTCCCTATCAGAGGGTGGGGGAGAAACAGGGTCAGATCCTGCCTGTGGACACTGCAACCCCTGTGCAGGTCCTGGCTGAGGACCCAGCTCAGGATTTACTCCTGGAACGAGATTTTGGGTGCACAGGAGGGGCCAACACAGACCCCCCTACACCAGCCACAGGCCATGACTGGGGTCTGCCCTGGGGATCACCCCCTGCTTGCTGCCACGTGGCCACCAGAGCACTCACTGTCCCCTCATTGTCCCCCCAAAGCTTCAGGCTCCCACTTGGAAATGCTGTGACAGCCCACGGCACATTCCCACCAGGCAGCACTCACCAGCAAGGCTCTCTCTGGGCTGGCCTTCCCTGCCGGGATATCGTGGGGCCCCTGCCTTCCTCTGATGCTCTCCTCCTCCTCCTCCTCCTCCTCTTCCGTCCCCTTGGCCCCTGCTGCAAAAAATATTAACCAGCACTTGGAGGCGAGCAGAGCCAGCCCGAGCGGACAAAAAAGAGAGACTCACCTCCCTTGTTCCCCTTCTTGTGGCTCTGCTGCTTCCCAAGCAAGACAAAAAGTCTGGCAAAGCAGAGAAATTCAAGGCAGGGAGGAAAATGCTGCTTTTCTGCCCAGCTCAGAGGCCAGCAGACAACAAACAGCCCAGCTGGGGCCAGGGGGACTCGCAGCCTCCCGGCTGGCTGGAGCTGTCAGCTGGATGCCAGAGAGCAAACACGGCGAGGAAAGGCACCATCTGACCCTCCTGCTGCAGTTCCCAGCGGCTCCAGTCACAGAACAGAGTTAAAATTAATTTACACCTCTCCTAAGCCAGGCCCGAGAGCTCAAAGTGAAGGCGGCAACACAAAAAAAAAAAAAATTAAATTGGAGTTGGGTAGTAGAAAAATAAGGGTTTGATTTCGATCTCTAAAGCTGAAGGTTTGTTGTTCCTTCAGCCCAGGGCTCTCCCCTGGGATTAGGGCCTGTTTGGGCAGGATACAGGAGCTCTGCTGAAGGGCCCCGTGCTGGTATCTCGGAGCAGCAGAAGTCGGGGTGGGGTTGTGGTTTGGCTGCTGGGTGGGAGGGATTGGGGTCCAGCAGCATCCTGGTCCCTCAGGCAGCATCAACCCCCCTGCTGAGCTCTGAGCAGCCCAGGGATGGTTTGGGGGGGTTTTAAGCATCCAGCTGAAGTGCAAATGCCCCCTTTCTTCTCCTCAGTACCCAAACCCCCAGCTCTTGCCTGCTGGACACCCAGTGTGCATCCAAACTGCCCCAGTTTGGGAAGGGTTTGAACAGGAGCCAAGGGTTCACTTATTCCAGCTTTATCCGCTGTCTCCAGCAGCATTTCCCCTCCTTCCCCCAAAGACAAAACCGGTCTCTCAGTTTTACAGAGAGCCCCAGCTCCTGCAGGCTTCTCCACGGACTAAATTGCTCAGAGTAGCCACAGAGCTGCAAACAAGTCTAAACTCCTGTTTGCAGTGGGGTGTTTCTGTTTGACAGGCCAGAACCATTTCATCAGCGTGTCCAAATTATAAATATGACCTTTGGGTTAGACCAGACCTAGAACAATACAAGCCCAAGTCCACTTCAGCAGCCTGAGCCCTTCACCAAGCTCAGGATGGACAGTGGGGAAAGTGGCAGCTCTGAGCCCTGATGTGACTCCAGAGCAGGAGTGAGGGGGGAATTTTTTGGGACGGTCAGTCCAGTATGGAGGGATCCTACCCAGCTCAATCTGCCCCTCTAATTTTTAGGTTAACTCTAGAACAGAGCAGCGCAGTGGTGCAGGCGCCAGCTGGAGTTTTCTAGGTCACAGAGAGCGTGGTTCATGCAGGGCTGAGGCAGCCAGGCATGCTGCAGGCTGCCAGCATTCCTCTGCCACCCCAGCCCTCATCCCCATCCTCACCAGGCTCAGCTCTGCCCCAAAACCTCCCCTGGGCTTGGCAAGCACCACCAGCAGCTGACCCTGAACCAAAAGCACCCAGATCCCACAGGGTGCTGCTGGGCACAGCTGTTCTGAGCTCTCCCCCTGCCTCAGTTTCCCCACCCTGATGGCACACAGCAGTTTGGACCCCGTTTTTGGGATGCCACGGGCTGGGCTGAGTGAGCTCACCCCCAGAGTGGCCAAGGGAGGTGGCCACGCTCTGGCTGGTGGCCCCACAGGGCCAGGGCAGGTGGCTGTCACACTGTGACAGGAGCTGCTGGGCAGAGGGCAGCCAGCAAACACAGCCACCCCCATGCTGTGTTTGCTCAGAGCCTGGCTCGTGGGGGAATTGTGGCAGCAGCTGTTCTTGCTGGAGGAAAAATCAGAATAATAAATATAACTCATGCCTGGTGTGTGTCCTCCACTCCTGGGACAGGCCAGGAGCTGTGCAGGGCTGCAGCCAGCTGTGCTGGCCACGGCTGGGATTTATTCTCCTGTTACTGCCCCTGGAATGCTGCTCCTGCTCTGGTTACTGCACCTGGCCGTGGCTGGGCACGCTGGATCAATGCCCCATTTATTCCTGAGCTGGCAGACCCTGCTCTGCAGCAACCCCCAGGAGAGGATTTTGGCACGAAGCTGAGTGGAGGCACCCACCTGCCAGCTGCAGCCACTCCCCAGGGGCTCAGTGTCCCCGCCCTGGGCTGGCAGGGGTGTCCCCAGAGGCAGGACGGATTTTTGCACTGCCCAGCTCTTGGTTCCAGGCTCCAGTGCTGCATTTGGCAGCCCAGCTGTGCCATGGCCATTCCACCCACCCAGGGCCAGGCTGAGGTTCAGCACCAGCAGGGGATGACCCAGGCCCAAAATCTGATATTTCACACGTGGTGAATGCTGGAGAGATTCCTTTAGACCAAACAGCCACGAGGAAAGTTTATCCCAAGCAGGGTCAGCACCTGAACAAAGGTTTAATACCCAGCATCCAAAATTGAGTGCCCTGCTCATGTCCTGACTCTCTGAGTAAAACCCCTCTGCTCATTGCTACATCCCCTCCAGCTGACCTTGGGAAAAGTCAAGCACTTTTCCAAGGGTGGAAAAAATTAATGTTCTTAATTAAATGACACGGCAGCTCACAGGGACATCACATCCCTGCTCAAGGGGAAACCTTTTGAACAGCTCAGGTTTTTATAACTCTGCAACTTATTTATGGCTCTGGAACACGCTGCTGCCTGCAGGGCCAGGTGGGATTCTGGAATGTGATAGTCAGGAGTGACTAAAAGCCATGGAAAATCAGCCTCTATTTCAGCCTGCAGGGGTTCAGCTCGGAAAAGGAGCCACAGGAAAGCTCCTGGATGCGACAACTGCAGTGGCAGCTGCTCCAGGAATGAGAAAGAACCCAACAGGCACCACAGGAGGGATCTACTCCAAATTTTGGAGGGGTAAAAACACTTACTGTTCATGCCAGGAATCAGGAAGGATCCATCCCTAGGAGCACCCATTTTCTCTGGATGGACCAAGCCACCCCTGAGCCCCAGTGCAGCCAAGGAGGTTTTAGTGACAACAACCCTGACACGGTCCTGACCCCCCCAGCACATTAAAAACCATGGCTGGGGAAAAAAAAAAATCTATCAGCAAAATTACACTTTATTTTGTTGGGTTTTTTTCCGTTGGGGAATTTACTCTGATGAATTGTAACTTAAAAAGGCCTGGAAAAACCACATGCAAAAGGGTTTCTAAGTAGCAGCTAAAGTTTCTATTCCAGCATTACAAGCTATTCCAAATGATTTCCAAATTCCCAGCTATAAACTATTCCATTAAACAAACAGTTTTATCTTTAAACCCCCTCCACCCTACCCCAGTTAGTGCAGTGCAAAGGAAAAACCCAAGGAATTTACATATTATTTTCCAACGTATCCCATTGCGATTCCAAATGATCTGCGACGAACTAAAATAATACATACAATTTTCTCGCCATCATAAAAAAACATTTCCCTTTCTTATTCACAGATATATTTGTGGCAAATGGCTGAATAATTACTTACAAACAGAACAATCTCTTTTTTTTTTTTCAACAAGTTTCTTACACCAGTAAACACAAGAGGGAGAGCTCTCTGGGGGAGGGGGTTTGGCAGAGGGTGGGGGTCCCTTTGGGGTGTAAGGGACAGAGGTGCCCTGGTCCCTGTGGCAGGGCTGTGCTCTCACCTTACAAAATTGGCCACGTTGAACAGGAGGGGCTGTAAGGCTTTAGGATTTGAGGCAGAGCAGGAGCCACCAGGGGTTTGTGTGTCCCACCCACCCAAATCCCCCCTCAGCTCCAGCACAGCCCCTGGAATGGGAATGGGAACCCTCTGCTCTGCACAGGAGCAGGGAATCCTCAGCTCCCTGCTGGCTGCTCCCCTCAAACTGAGCCTGGGAGGGGTTAGCACCAAACAGTACCTTGGGAATGCCCTGAGCCCCCCCATATCCCTGTCACCTCCTGCCTGCCCCAGCCAGACCCTGCTGCACCCCCAGAGCTCCAGGAGCAGCAGGGAGCAAGGCAGGGCAGCTCTGGGCTTGTCACTGAGCAGCAGAATGTAATTCCCAGATCAGCACCATCCCCTTGTCCTTGAGAGATCCAAACTCTTCCATTCCTTATCCCAAGCACGGTTCTGCTGCTCTGTTTGCAGACCCCCCATGCCAGGGACTGGGGGCATCAGCACTGCTCACCCACCCAGCACTGGCATCTCCCAGATTTGCACCAGGATGCTGCACAGCAGGACCACCACAAATCCCGGGGAAAAACATCAGGGCATGGAAGCACCAGCTGAAAATGCCACATATTCAGAGAAGCAGCTCCTGGGGCTCAGATAGAGGGAAGTTGTTCCCTGTCACGCTGCCACACGTGTATTTTGTTTGTATTTGCACTTTGGGAAGGGCAGGCTCGGCCAGAGGGTGCTCAGGACACAGTGGGAATGTCACAACACATGGACCTTTACAGGACAGCAGCAGCAGGAACAGCCTGTGGGAGGCAGAGCTGGGGGGCAACACTGCCAGCCCCCAAAAGTGCACACAGCTGGGAAGAGGAGATGCTTTCACAGCTCAGGGACAGCATTCAGGACTTGATACCATAGCCCTTATTCAGGTGGGTTTGCCCTGAGCTCATGAGGTGGGATTTGTCACAACTGCAAGGAAAATCAGCCTGGCCTGGGGGGGTCCTGCTGCTACCAAGGGGAGGACAGACCCAGGGACACACCCTCTGCTTTGGTGGCCTCTGAAACCCTCGTGTGGAGCACATCTCCAGCCCTGCAATGCACAGAGACCTCACCAGTCTGCTCCCTGGGCACCCCCTGCCTGCAGCAAGGCTGGTGGGACTGAGGTGAGTGTGAAGAAAACAGGTTTGGGGGTGCCAAAAAGGCTCTTTCCCCTCCTGAAGGTCCACTTCCAGCCTACACCTGAGGCTCAAAATGGCCACAAGCCCTCTCCTCCTCCCAGGCCAGGTGTCCCCACCCTGCCCCTCGCCCTGGCCACAGCACAGTGCTGCCCATGGCTGCCAGGGCCACTGCCAAAATCCTGACCTGGGGAACCACCTGAGAGCTGCTGCAGGGGGGGTCTGCATTGCCTCTTTGGGGCTCCCTCCCCTGGAAACCCCCAAATTCTCACCAGGCACAAAACCTTCAGCCTCACCCTCGCACCAGCATCCCCAGGGTGGCTTTTAAAACCCCTTGAGACAGAAGAGGGGTGCAGCACCCACAGCCTGCCGGGCACCCCAGAGTCTCTGAGCTCTGTCCGCGCGGGGCTCTCCCGCAGCTGCTCCACCAACGCCATCCCACAGCCCTTCAATCTTCTGTACACGGAGCAGGGGCAGCCTGGGCGCAGGGGGGGTGGTGAGGGGCTGCAGGGGCAGTCCTGGGAGGTGTCCAGCACGGGGACAGTGTGCTCGGGCTGCAGCTGCTGGCTCCGGGCGCGCGACGACTTCCAGCGGCCACGGCCACGGTCACTGCACCCCCTCCTCCTCCACGTAGGTCGAGGGGAACCAGCCCACCTGTGGGGGGACAGCAGAGGTCAGCTGGGGGCTGGCAAGCTCAAGGGGCACAGCACAAAGCCTGCTGGAGTTCAAGGGTTTGGACAACTCGTGGGATTGTTGGGGTGCGCTGTGCATGGACACCGTGGTGCTTGTGGGGCCCTTCCCAGTTGTGATTCTGTAAGGGAGCTCCTGTGCTGGCACTGGGATTATTCTCCTGCCATTAAGTGCTGTTCCAGTCCTGGATGTGCCAGATCATGCTGGTGTGAGCCATCACCCTGATTTGGGATGGAGCTAACTCCAGGACATCACCTCCATCAGGGCAGGATCTGTCTCCAGTGCCACAAAATCTGTGGGACACCAGCTCAAGCCACCAGGCTGCTGGTCTTCCAAGGATGCTGAGCCTGACATCCCTCGGGGGCAGGTTTAGGGAAGATCAGACACGCTCCCATCCACCTGTGTGCACTGCCACTGTCACAAATGGCCACACAGAGGTGACAGCCCACCCAGAGCCCAGGAAAGAGGGAACCATGGCCACACACCCTTCCCTCTGCCATCCTGACAGCAGGAAGGCTCTCCCACCGCAGGAACGGGGCAGGAATCTCTCTGGATGCACTCACCCTTCCGTTGGTTTCCCCTTTCCACCATCCCTGGTCCCCTCCAATCCTGCTGTAGATCTTCACCACGTCCCCCTCCCGCAGCGACAGCTCCCGCATGTCCCGCGCCGCGAAGTTGTACCGAGCCACCGCCGTGCCTATGACCCGGGGGGTGAACACTGCCAGGGACAAAGCACAGCCTCAGCAGCAGCCCCACGCTGGCTGAAGCCTGGGGAAAGCTTGGAGAGGTTCAACCTGGGTTTTCCACCACGGCACTGAGAGCTGGAGCAGGGATGGAGGGGTGGCATCACCTGTGTCAGGGTTAAACTGGGCTCCTGCTGGGCTTTGAAGGGATCTGTGGGCTTGGGAAGGCACTCTCTGCTGGTCAGGGGCTTGGTGGGGGTCACTGGGGTGAAGGGCACTTTTGTGAGGTGGTAAGAGAAAGGGTTCTGTAGGAATACACAACCATTAACAAGGAAATCGTGGAAAAATCCTGTTCAGCTCTCAGTCTCAGGTCTGGGAGGTTGCCTTGTGGAGCTGCCCCCAGCTCCCAGCACCTGATGGAACCCCCTGCTCAAAAGACTTTGTCAATCAGCTTGGATTTAAGCTACTTCAAAACCAGAGTTACTGGGAATGGATTCTCCTAGAGGTGTCGAGCAAATCCATGTGCTTTGCTCCTAACCTGGCACCTCCCTGCTCCTGTCCCTGCCAGGGAGCAACCTTGGGAACTTGGTCCCATTAGAGACCAAATGGTGTCAAACCCTAACCTTGGGATGAGGAGATGACCCCAAGAGCCATCCCAGACCTCCACCAGCACAGCCCCAGCCCCAGGATCTCCATCACTTCAGGCAGGGGATGCTCAGGGGAAGCACGAGGAGGAGGAAGGCAGGGGCAGCACTCAGCATTCCTGCCCCAAGGTCTGGGCACAGGGAAAAAGGCTGGAGAACAACAGTGGAGGAATAGGATGGGCAGAGGAGGAGAAAAATGCACTTTCTCTGAAGCTGGCAAAAAAAGAAATAAACACTCTGAGGGGATGTTGTGTTTCACTCCCCTCTTTCTCCCAGGATTTCCAAGGGTTAATTTTAACTGTAAAAGTGTGCAAACCAAGGTTGAACAAAGTTTGAGGGAAAGCTTTGCCCAGGTTTTCAGCTCTCGGGGTGGGAGGAGATGAGGATGGAGATGGAGATGGTTTGGACACACAATGTGCAACCACTGGAGGGTTCATCCATCCTGGCCAGGCAGCCAGGCTGGAGAATGCACAGAAATCATGGCAGCTTTGAGCTCTTCCATCAGGAGCTTGCTCAGAGCCCCTTGCTACACAGATCACTGCCTGCAATACTTTCTATGCAGTTAGAGAATCTCAAAATTCCACATTTGTACTTGAGAAGTTAAATGCTGTTCCCAAACATGGCACCAAGGAAGGCACACGTGGCTTTGCTGGGGATTTTTCTCTGCCCAGCCTAAAGGAGAGATTGAAAGATAAAATTTAAATGGGAAGAAAATCTGGCAGGATTTTGCTCTGATCCCATCAGCAGGGAGGATGACACCAGCCTGGAAAGGCTGGGGCACCACTGTACTCTGAGCCCCAAAACACAGCTGACAGCCCAGGTGTGTCCCTGTCCCCCCAGCAAGGGGCTCCTGAGCAGCCTCAGACAGCAGAGCTCAAACCCTGCAGACACTGGGATGTTCTCCTGGAGGACAGGGAGGATCAGACTGGGACAGGGGCGATGCTGGTGACACACATGGGACAAGCAGGTCGAGCTTGAAGTACATCATGAGATCCCAAAGTGCTACATCCACTTTGTTTTTGATAATTTTAGCCCCTTCTCTCAAACAGCAACAAGTCCATCTCCTCCCTGCCTTGATTTTGGGGAGAGGGGGGATTGCATTTTGCTGCCAACCAAGCCATGGTTAATCAACGTAATTAACTTATTTCCCAGGGCAGCACTGGGGTCCCCCTGAACTGCCTGTGGGATGGAGGGACAGGGGCACCCCAGAGGTCCCACTGGTGATGGCTTTCAAGCTGGGGATGGTGGCAGGTCTCTCCAGCAGGGAGAGGCACTGGTACCTGACCAGAAGGGACTGGAGGAGCTCTGAGAAGAAAAGTTGAGGCCCTGAGGACTGAGAAAAGAAAAGTTGTAGGAAGCGCAGGAGGCTGCAAAGAGGTTAGAGAGAAACAGAAAGAGGCAGAACACGCATTAAAAAGGAAATTAAAATTAAAATATTATAAGGCACAATGCTTTAAAAGCTGATGGAGGGATACAGGGCAGAGCATGCAGAGGGTCTTGTGCTGGAGCTGGGACAGCTGAGAAAAGGTCTGGCCACAGCTCCACAGCCATTGGGGGGTCAAAATTCATCCTAGGGTTGTATTTAATGCAAAAAGATATTTAACCAACTTTTAAAACCTATCTTCCTTTGGAATTCTTTTCTAAATATATCATGGAGAAAAATATTTAAAAGTGATTTTTCCTCACAAAGCAGTCAGTTCTGCATTCAGGCTTGTGGACAAAACAACATCTTGCATTATTGCACTTTTTTCTTCCCATTTGTTTTGATTTTTTCTTTTCTTTTTCTTCTAGACACAGACTTACCCTTTCACCCATCACCTCCATTAAAGGAGTCCCACTGGGATTCAAACCACCACAAGTCACACTGGAACCGAATCCATTAAAACACAAAAATCTCACGTGGGTGGGAAAGACAGGATAAATCCCACAAAGTGAAACATCACATCCCTGCTCCCAGCCAGAGGGTGGGCAAACCACAGGGTGAAAACCCACAGAGGAGGGGAACCAGCCTGTCCCAGCAAAAAGTGTCCCTTCAGAGAGCAGCAGTGATCCCTGAGCCCACCACCTCCAGCCAGACCCATCCCAAAAACGCCACCAGCCCAGAAGAACTGATCTGCAAACTGAGCAGCTCAAGCCCTGCAGGGGAGCTGTGAATTCCTTCACCCACTGGCTGGAAGGGGCAGGTTTGCAGGACCCTGAGCTGGGCTGTACCTGGGGAGCGGGTGAAGGTCCTGGAGGTAGAGCGCTCCCGGGATTTGTAGGGATATTTCAGGGTTGTGTCCAGCTGCTTGAAGCTCTCCTTCAGAGAGTGGCTCTGGTAGTACTCAACCAGCTCCTGGGAGGGAAGGAGAGGCACCTGGCTGTCTCTGCCATGCCCTGCATGATTTGCAGAGACAGTGCCACAAGGGAGAACAAAATCCCACCAGCAAGCTTTCGAACTTCTTGGCTTCCGTGATGTGAATCCAGTTGTCCTTCTCCACCACCTTGATGTGCTTCACCTCCTCATTGAACCTGCCAACGACAGCAAAGGCACTCAAAAAAAAACCACAGCCACCTGCTCCTCCTCTGTGAGTGAGAAATACTGAATGATGAAGTTCCTAGATGGGGAATTACTCACTTAATGCTGATGGCAAAGCGCTCGGCCTCAGCCGGCCGCTCCCGGATCAGGTAGGTGCCGCTGACATGGGACTTGAGCAGGTTGTCTGTCTGATGCCTCTCCATGTTCCCTGCAAACCTGAGCCCAGAGGTTAATTAGTTCATTTAATTCATTAAAATAAATTAGTATCTTTAAACAGGCATGTTTTGGATAGAAACAAGGCATCGTTTTTAAAGGTGTGATGGTTGGGAGGCAGGTGGAGAAACATCCGAAATATCCGGAGCAGGAAGGAAAGTGCCCCGAGATACACAAGAAGCTGCTGAGCCACTGAACCACACAGCGAGTGGCCTCTTCCCTTTGAAGTACCTGACACCTGGAAAAACCCACTAATTGGGAATCAGCCTCCGGGTTAATGAGGCCTCAGCAAGAGCTGGAGAGCGGGGATAATTTATATCCATTAATTCATAAATCTAGCTGGAGAGAAGGAGCAGCAGGCAAGCCAAGCACAGCCTCTCCTGCCAAGGCAGGAGTTGCCTCCTTCCTCCCACAACCATTTTCTGGGCACAGAAAATGGGAAGAGAAACCAGCATCTCTCTTTTGGCCTCTGACCCTCTCCATCAGTGAAGAAATCCCTAGAGCTGCTGCTTTCAACGCCCAACCACCACCGTGGCAGCTGCAGGATGCAGAGCACTGCTGGCCTGCATTGGGAATTCCTTCCTGGAGTGGATTTCTGAGCCAGCACCAACCCCAAGGCAAGGCTGCTTCGTGCTGGTGTGTCCCACTCACCACGGGTACGCCGTGTAGTCGATCTCCCGCGAGGGCGGCCGGCTGTTGGGGGGCTGCAAAGGGAGATTTGCTGGTCAGTGAAGCAGCAGCAGCTCCTCAGGCTGTGCCTCACGGCTGGGATGCTCCTCTCCACGGAAAGCTTCCCTCTGCCAAGCCATCCCTGGGTTCTGGGCTCGGGCAGAGGAGGGCAGTGTTGTAGCTGAGCATCTCTCCCAGCTCCCAGCTGGGATGAGCAGGCTGTGTTTGTTCGTTTACCTGAGTGGTTTTTAATTGGGAAGCAGCTGACAACATTACAGCAAGCAGCTAAAAGCAATTAAAACAAACCAAATGCAGTTTTCCTGCACTGGGTCTGATCTCCAGCACTCTGCTCCTGTCAGAGAGGAACAGAGTCGCTGTCAGCCCTGCAGAGAGGGAACAGAGCTGGATCTGATCGTGCCAACCCCAGCCTGGGGACTGCCCTGCCCCGACACCTGCAGCCATGGGATGAGGGATCCACCTTCCCTGTGAGCCAGAGGCTTCACTGAAGGTCCAGGGAAGGACTGAGGTCTCCAGGAGAAGGCTGAGAAAAGTGAAAGGCACAACCCAGCACCTGCACCCACCTGGCACTCCCAGCTCCAGCTCCCCTCTGGCACTTACCCTGGCATCCACGGGGCAGGGTTTCACCGAGGAGCTGGGGAAATAACCCGACTTCTTCGTCTGCAGCAGCCTCCCCTGCAAAGCCAAGCTGGGCATCAGGCTGGGGCGAGCACTGGGAGCACTGGTGGCACTGGGCAGGGGTGGGGACAGGCCCCAAACTGCCTCCCTGCCCCCAGCACACCCCTGCACCAGCACACAAATAAAGGGGATAATGCAGAAGCCACTGGTTTGGAAGTTGGCAGGGGTTCCCAAGAGGAATCACTCTCACCTCCCACCAGGGCGAGTCGGGGTCCCCCCTGAGCAGCTCGATCACATCCCCAATCTGAAAGGTCAGCACTGGCTTCCCAGGAGGGGCTGGGGTTCCGTGGTAATTCTGCACTGCCACCATTTTAGGACCTGGCAGAGAAGCAGAGCAGTTTCACAACTTTGCTGAAAGAAAACCCAAACAAATCCACCCCTCCTGAAGCCTGTTCCTCCTTATCCCTGACACGGCACAGCAGGCAGGATTTAGGGGCAGGAAACATGAAAGCAGAAAGGAATGGTGTCCACAGTGAATGTTCTTGGCTCCTGCACTTACATGCATGATTGAGTTCCCTGAGCAAAAATAAACCCAGGGAGGACCCAGCCAAGCTGTAGCTCCAACTCCCAGCCCTGCACCTGGGTTGGAGCCTCCCTGGGGCACAGGAGCAATGCCTGGCCAGCACCAAGCCCTGCCAGGCTCAGCAGTGGCAGCACAATTGCAGAAGGGAGCAGTGGGCACTCAGCTGCCCTCAGCAGCAGCTGGACCTGAAACTCCAACACCCCTGAAGCTCCCAGTCAAAGTCCACTTGTATGGCCAACAACTGCACATTAAATAAACTTCCCCCACTGCAGCAAACCCACAGTGTTTGTCCTCAGAATGCCTCCCCACCTCTGCCTCTCCCCTCCCAGCAAGAGCACTCTGTGCTTGTTTTGTTGATTTTTAATTTTTTTTTTAACCACAAATTTGATTCAGGTTTCTTTTTTTTGCCAGGCTTGGCTTTCCTTCCATCAGAAACAGCACAAAAACAAATTGTTCTTCTGCTTTGAGCCAGAGCAGGGGCAGGGCAGGCCCAGAGCTCTGTCCAGGCAAGTTTTAATTAAGCACAGGAAGAAAAAAGTGATTGCAGTAACCTTTGTGACTGACAGCCCATCAGAGCACACTGGACATGCCAGCAGGGAGATGCTCTCCATCAGCAACAAATCTCCCAGCCAGAACAGGCCTGCTGTGCCCTGGGGGCTGGTTTGGCACAAGGATGGTGTGCCAGGCTCTCCTTGGTCACTGCTGGGATGGGCAGGGCTGGCCAGGGGCACGAGGACACCCAAAGAAATGATGTGGCAGCAGGGACAGACAGACCCCAGTGCCCCATTGCTGGCCAGGAGGGTGCACAGGACCCTTCTGCAGGTACTAAAGCTCTTTCCTGGTTTTGGGAGGAGCCTCCCCCTCCCACACACACTCAGAGTTGGGGATTCCTGCAGCCACAACCTCTCCCTGCCCTCCTGTCACACAGCAATGCCCTTACCAGGTCCTGCACCCAGGGAATCCTGCAAAGAAAGAGGAAAAAGGCTCAGTGAGGACACATCAGCCCCAGTTCTCCCTACCAGCACCCACCTGATGCCACTGGGATGAGGAAACCTCTCCCCAAATCTCCCTGGTACCCCCCAGCCCATGGTGCTCACCCCAGCTGGGTGCTGGCACCTCCTGAGGGCTCTGCTGCTGCCTAAACTGGGCCAGTTTGAGGCTGGAGAGGAGGCCACTGGTCCCCAGCCCTGCCCCACAGGTTGCTGGGACCCCTCTGAGGCCAGTGCTGGCTCTTGCCATGAGCTGCCCACACCCAGGCTGGACAAGGACAGGGGGGTGAGGAAAAGGGCCAAACCACGTACCTGGTCTGCTGCAGAACCTGCAAGAGCAGAGGTGGATAAGGGGTTAATTCAACAGGCAACAAACCCCATTTCCTGCTTCTCTGGATGCTCTGAGCAGCACCACAGCAGCAGCAGGGTGTGAAGCTGATGCAGGGAGCCCAAAGCAGAGCTGGGGTCACTTGGGTCACCCTTCTGCTCCAGGAGGGCAAGACCTGGGCAGGGGCTGCAGGGGCATCTCCTCACTGCCACAAAGCTCTGCAATTTTGTCTCTTCCTCCCTCCACTCCTCACCCAAAACCTCTCCAAAGCCACCCTGTGACACCCCCTGGGCTGAGCATCACCAGGGCTGAGCACAGGTGAGTCCCAGCTTTGCCCAGCTCAGACCAAGCACAAATTCTTGCTGTACTTTGGGACATTTGGGGTCCAGAGGGGAGCTCTCTCCTCATCAGGAACGTTCTGCCAGCTGCAGACCATCCTGATTTCACTCTTAAATGATGAGGAATTGATCATTTCTCTGAAATGCTCACCCCCAAGAGCTGGAGCATCCCCACTGCACAGAGCTGCTGTGGTTCTCTGCCATCCATGGGATGCAGCTCTTTGTTTTGGATTGTATTTTTTTGTTTTGTTTGTATTGTATTTTAAACCACCAGCCAACGTGAATTACAGCCCTGGCAGGTGGGTGGGAGCACACTTGTATTTTTTAATGCATTAACAAACATCAGTGCTTTATAGAGTGAATTTCTCACATCATTCACGTGCAGCAGCGAGCTGCTCATGAAATAACTCACCCATCTTGCAGGGAGGAATAATCTCCAAGCACTCCTTGTGAGCACCTGCTCCACATTTGGGACAAAGATAGCCCTGGTAGAAGGTTCCTCTGTGCCAAAAAAAAAAAAAAAAAAAGTCAGAAAATCCTAATCCAGCCTCAGCTTTGAGATTTTTTTTTCCATGTTTTAATGCAGCTCAGTTGTTGCTCACCTCAGGAACATCCTGCAGGCTTTGCAGTTGGTTGTCTTCTCAAATGTGTACATCTGGAAGTTGTGGTGATTTGCATTGGCTTTTTCTGGCTTTATGTTGGACCTGGGGGAAAGGACCTGGGGGTTATCAGCCTGTCCCCATGCTGGCATTTCAGTCTGAGCTAGGACACCACGTGAAATGCAGTGTGACAGGAGATCAGGGCTTGGTTGTGCAGAGAGGAATTTTCCCATTACCTCTCCTGGGACAAGAGTCATGGATTTGTCCTGAGTCAATCATCAGCCAAGCCCTGCTCTGCTCAGGACCAGGTCCTGCAGCACCACCCTCCCTCCTCACCCTCCTCCTGCTCCAGCCTGGTGCTCCCCCATGGGCCAGTCCTTTCAGAGACTCACACAAACGTTTGGGGTTGGAAGGGGAATTTCAAATCATCCCATCCCATCCCATCCCAGGGACACTTTCCCCTATCCCAGGGTGCCCCAAGCCCTGTCCAGCCTGGCCTTGGACACTTCCAGGGATCCACAGCTTCTCTGGGCACCCTGTGCCAGGGCCTCACCACCCTCACAAGGAAGAATTCTTTCCAAATATCCCATCTCAGTTTCAGAGACAAAATCCACTTTCAGAGATAAAACCCATTTCCAGAGATGGGATGAGGGGATGCTCAGGGAACAGTTCCAAACTCCCTTTGCACAGGGACTCATCCAGGCAGCCACAGGAGCTCCCCCATCCCAGGTTTTGCCACCAGAGCTGCTCTGCAGTGACCTGATGGCCCAAGACACTTTTCCCCCCTGCCTGGCAAGTGCACCCGGGGCTAGAGCAGCCACTCATGCTCACATGGCCATTTCAAACTGCTCCATCCACTTCCTCTTCATCTCCTCTGTCTTGCAGAAGAACTGGAAGCCCTGCTTCCCCTGCAGGTGGATCAGGTAGAAGCCGTAGGACCACTGCAGGAGAGAAGAGAGCTGCTCTCACAGGGAACACAGCACACTCCCACTGCCAACCTCAGCCACTGCTCTAGTGCCTGTCCCTGCCCCTGCTGCTGAGCATGGCCAGGGAGCAGCAGGGGAGGAGGAGGGAGAGCTCCTGTTGCTCTGACACCTCCCAGCTAACGCTGCCTGAGCGCTGTGCCCTGGCACCAAACGGGATTTCACGGGGGCAGATGAGACAACCCAGATCCTCCTGCTCCACTGGATGCTCCCCAGCCACTCAGCCTGTGGCTGGCAGCAAGTGCCAGCCCAGGAGGAGGGTCTGAGCTGCCCCCTGCACATCTGCTCAGCCTGTCTCCCACCACAGTGCCCACAAACACGCCACAGCCACGGGGGAGCTCTGCTTACCATTTTTCCGTGGGACTAGGAAGCATAGGAGAGCAAAGTGGAAATAGATTTCATTAAAACACAAAGCCAGCAGCATTCCCTCAGCAGCCAAGTTGCAAAATTGGCTGCTCTTCCCCCAGTGTCCCTTATCCCATCCCATTCCATGGCATGGAATTGGGTTAAGCTAACAGGGCTCTGCTGAAGCAGGAACTGGGAGGTTTTTCCTCCATTGCTGCAGAGTCAGCATCAAATCACAGGAAAATGATGTTCCTTCAGTGCTTGGAGTGCCAATTTTGGCAGCCTGGTGTGCAAAGCTGCCTGTCCAGGCTCCTCCACCCCGCAGCTTGTGGGAGAAAGAACATCCTGCACCTTCCCTCCCTCCCTCCCTGCCCTCCTCTCCTGCCCATCTGATGTTTGCTCCCTGACACTGGGCCAGAAAGCAGAGAGCAGCTTCCTCCCTCCTAACTCCAACCATCCCAGCCTCCTCAGGGCTGCTCTGCCAGGACACAGGTCAAGGATCCAGCCCAGCCCCACATTAATAAACATTTCCCAATGCTATTTAAGGCTGCCCTGAGAGTTGAGCGTTTATTTTCCAGCTTTTTCCTATTTTAAAAGGCTAATGGGAACCCTGAAACAACTCCAAAATGCTCTCCAGAGCTAATCCTTGGTCCACCTACCTTCTTAATGTCCTTGTTATTCATGGGGTCATCAGTCATCTTGTGGAAGAGCAGCTCAATAATTTCCTTCAGCTCATAATTGTATCCTTTCCTCTTACAGACTATCACCACTTTATCAAATAAAAATAAATACCTGCCCAAAGCAAGCAAATAAACAAACAAACACATTAAAAAATCCAAGGGGAAGGATTTGGGAAGCTCTGAGGAGCTCCCCAGCCAGCTCTGTTCAATGCTTGTGCCCTGCTGTGATTTCACACTGATGCACAGTGACATTGCAGGCAGTAATTAAACAAATGAGCTCAAGGGGAATGGTTCTGTGAGCCTGGGGCCACTGTGCACTCACCTGTCCTGCTTGGTGTGGTTCACTATGGAGCGCACCTTGAGCTCCCCGTCGATCTTGGGCCTCCCAAACTCCTCCAGCTTCACCTGCTGCAGGGAGCAAAGCAGGGCTCAGCTCCACAGCCAGCCTGCAGGGATGCTTGGGGCACGTGGGAGCCCAAAGCTGTGTGGGTTGCACCCCCAAAGCTCCTGGGAGCAGCACCAGCCTCACCAAGGGGATGGAGGATGCTCCAAGGGAGGCTGGCATGAACCCCAGGAAACCCCTGGAGCTCCAGCACTGCCACCCCAGGGCAGGGCTCAGCAGTCAAAGCATTTTTGGAAACCCCTCCCCACCTCCAATAAGCTTTTTTTTTTAAAAGGTATCCACAATAATTAAGGATTTTGTCTCTGTTAAATAACCATCAATTAAAAGTTCATCATTTCCAAATGAAGTCAAGGCTCAAAGCCCCCAAACCCTCCAGGGCTGCTGATGCCCAGCAATGGGGCCGAGTGTTTGACACCTCTGGAGTTTTCTCCTTAAATACCTGGTTGAAATTTTGGGGATTTGATGCCTTTTTTACATGAGCCCTTCTCCTCCCCCTTCAGTTAACCTCTGTCCTCTCAACAACAAAGGAAACCCACTTTTTAAATAGAAGCCAGAAGCTTGGGGGATTTTGGGTCCTCCCTATACTAATAATGTGAGAAAAAGGTGAAGAAACATTTTTAGGATAACACCCACAAGAGAAGCCACCCTCCACCCCAGCCAAAGCAATTTTGTGATGGAGCATCCACCTCTGAACCATCAGCAAAACACAAGAGTCTCAACAGCTGGGGATCTTTCAGCACATCAGAATAAGCAGTAATTGCCCAAAAAAGCAAATGTGTTAATAATAACCAAATTAAACTGGGTTCAAGAGGATTTTCTAACTTACCAGGTTTTCTATAGAGCTCTGAAATTCACTTATTTTCTTCAAAGTCTCTTTGTCCCTCTTGACTTCATTGATGTACATGGCCAAGTCCTTAAAAAAAAGGATGAACAGTGATTTTTACTTTACCAGTACCTCAGTCAGGAGAACAAGCATGAGCCTGGCTCCCTGAATCCCTCAGGAATCTGAGCAGGACTCCACTGCAGCCTGGGACAGGTGAGGCTGGTGCTGCTGCAATGTTTTCCATTTCCCAGAAGATGGCAATGCATGAATCCATGGCAGTGCAGGAATCCAGTGCAGCACAGCGATCCCAAACCCCAAATTTTTATCCATCAAAGAGAAGGATCCATCCCTTCCACTGGAACAACTTCTTGCACCTTTCAGAGGGGATTTGCTGTGCCTGTTTGCTTCTTATCTGCTCCCTCCTTGACCTCAACAACAGCTCTTGTCAGCTTGGATTAAATCTGAGCAGGGGATTTTTTAAGACATTCCCCCAGGTCAGACCTTGCTCAGCTCCCCAACACAAGAAGGGTTAATCACAGCCCATGATCCCAGATCTATGTGACAATACTTGTAACATCACCAAGCCAGGGATGGCAGGGATGGGGATGAGAAATGACACAAGCAAAAGCCTGGTGAGGCAGGGATACACAATCCCAGGGAAACACAATTCCAGGGAAACACAACCCAGGGAAACACAATTCCAGGGAAACACAGTCCAGGGAAACACAACCCAGGATCAACCAGGATTTGAAACAACAACGTGCAGATGTTGGCTGTGGAATTTCACTGGGAGCTGCCTTTCCCCCACCACCACTGGGAACTCAGTTCTGCATTCTCAGGCAGAGGGTTGGTACCTGCACCATAAAATTCCCAGCACAAGTGGTTTTTTTGGTGCAAATCCTGCCCTTGCCTTGCAAAACCAACTGTTAAAACAAAATACAAGGGAGCTGAATCCCTTTGGGAATGTCACTCCTTCCACCCCCCTGCACAGCAATGTCTGCTGCCTGCCAGCACAGCAGACAGAAAGGCTGGACTCGTGATGAAAGACATCACTTGGAAGTTAAGCCTTGGTTTACAGATCAATTAAAACCAGAGTGAATGGCTCCCAAAGCCCCTCGAGCCCAGTGTGGTCAGAACTGCTCCCACACTCTCCTGGTGATGGGGAAGAGAAGAAAGAAACCTCCCTGATGGTTATCAACATCTTCCTGCAACAAATGCTGAGTCTGCAGCAGAGCCAGAGCAAATACACATTTATTTTCCAGCAGTGGTGCTGGGTGATGAGGCCGTGAGCGGGGCTTAGCTGCTGTCACCAGGTCCAGCGTTCATCTGAGGCCACAGCACAGGGCTGGGAATGCACTGTCCTTCAAACAACCTCAACTCTAGAGAGCCACACAGCAGCCCTGGATGCCTGGCTGGCAGGGGTAAGGGCTGGAAAGGTCACCCAGCTTATGTAAGCACCAGGAAATGCAGCCACGTTACAAACGCTGCCGCTCTGAGGTGGAAAAACAAAGTGAGCACAGGGATGGATCCTCCAGGGAAAAAACCTGGAGTTAATGAGCATCCTCCAGTCAGCTCCTGCTGACAATGGATGTGGTGTGGATGTGTGGGTGGGGAGACATATCCCAGTCAGAAAACATTTGGGGGATTCTACAATTTGATTTTTTGCTGCTGGTGTTTTCACTGAGATTCTGGGGGTTCCAGCTAAAAGCTGAAATTAAAAAAAAAAAAACTTCAAGCAAAGCAAATTGTTAATGCCAAAAGTCGTCAATTGTTGAAAACACATCTTCCCTTAACAAAATAAAATAAAAAAAGTGTGGATTAAAGGATTGCCACCCAGCACCTGGCTAACAGCAGCTCCACACACGCAGGCTCCCATCACTGCCACGCTCCCTGACCTGCTGATACCTCTGGAGTTCCTCCAAATCCCTCCCAGCAAAAACAAAAGCCGGATCTGGCACAGGCTCTGCACACACAGCAGCAATCAGGGAAAAGTCCTAACTTGTCAACAAAGCCCAGCTCCCCCCACTCAGAGGGGACAGGGATCTGCTGTGAGGCCACCACACCAAAAGGCAAATCCATGCACACAGGTGTGGCCAGAAGGAGCACACCTTGCCTTCCCTCCAGCTGTTCTTCCATCCAGTTTTTTTGTTTCACACAGCAGAGGGATCCTGAGCTGCACCCCAAACCCAGCACAGCCCCCTCCCCACTCTCACCCCCCTGTACCTGCATTGCCTCCAGAGCCTCCTTCAGCTGCTGCTTCTCTGGCCGGTCTGAGGAATGGCTGAGCAGCTCCTGAGGAAGCAGAAATGGATAAAAGCAGTTTGGATGTGCTAGGGAAGATGCCCAGACCCTGCCTGCACTGGACAGAGTCTGCCTGAATGTTGGCAGGGGGGTGCCAGGGATGGCAGGGGGGCTGCAGGCATCCCAAGGGTGACAGTAGGGATGCCAGGGAGGTGGCAGGGATGCCTGGGTGACAGCAGGGATGGCAGGGAGGTGCCAGGGAGGTGGCAGGGATGCCTGGGTGACAGCAGGGATGGCAGGGAGGTGCCAGGGATGCAGGGATGCCCAGACAGGCAGCTGTGGCTGCAGGACAGGGAAACACACCAAGGGCTGGTGCTTGAGAGATCTGTTCCACGGAGTTGGAGGAATTTCACACATAATCAGATTATATGCAAGCTTATCTTATACTCATTAAGTGCCTCTCGTGGCTAGCAAGTGCAGAATTACTTTAGGAGACAGCACAAATGCTATGTTGTGTTAAGCAGCTCTAGTAATTATTTTATTTGAAGAGGAATAAGAATCCCAACCCTTGCTCTGCATTTGACAGAGGTGAAAGATGCTACAGCAGAGAGAGAAAGGCCAGTGCTGAAAAACTTACTTTTAACAGGAGATGATACTTCAAAACTCTTTGCATTGGAACCACCAGCAGATCTTGCAATTTGAATTTCCCATCCTGGACCTTTAGCGTGCATTCCTAGGAAGGAGATCAATGAACCAGCAGTGAGAAAACAACAGCTTCCCACCTAACAGGAGCCTCTAAAGTCTTGAGAATGTTTCTTTGGCTTCTGTAAGCTCAGTTCTGATGGCCACAGACCTGTGGTCCTTGCAGCCACCCAGCCAGGGCTGGGCTCCCACCACAGTTTATCCAGGAATGAATGCCTGAATTACAACCACTGCCAGGCAAGTGAGCTGCTCCAGCCTAATGAGACTCTGCTCGTTCCCACACCTGGGGAAATGTCAAATGAAACCCATTTTCCTCAGCCACCTCCTTGCTGGGCCAGGCTAATGCAGCTGATTTGTGAGGGGCTGGCACTGAGCACGCAGCCTGTGGCTCTGGAGTGGCTGATGAGCATTAAGTCATTAAGATGAGCTAATTGTGAAGTTTTGAGCCCCTCTGTGTGACCTGACAGAGTTGCCACCAGGCAGGGAGAGACAGGAAAAGCAACTGGGTGCTCCAGCCTTGATGTGAGACACAGAGAGCACCTTTCAAACAATTCCTAAATGCAGTTTTATCCCTGAATTTGGCTTACACAGGGAATCAAAGCAATTTGTGGAGGGTGAGGTAACGTGTACAGACAGCCCAGCAAATTCCCATTAGCATCAAGAGCAAAGCAGGAATTAGAGCTGGGTAAAAACAGCAGCTCAAACAATGCATCCCTTCTGGGGCTCCTTTGATTCCTTAATATCTGCATCAGCCCCTATTCACACTGAAGGGCTCGGGGCAGGAATTCTGGGTTTTGCCTGGGGATTTGGATTTGCCTCTGCTGCTGGTGGCTTTGGAAAACCACGTGGATCCTGGTTTGGGGATGCTCAAGGCCTGCAAAACTGAACTTGTCCCAGCCAGTCCCACTCAAATCAAGTCACTGGTTTGTTTTAATTTGGATAAACCTGGGAAGGAAGGAGAGTGTGAGTCTGGTGAGGAGATAAGGGAAAAACGAGGGATCAGGACAGCATCAACCCAGCTCTGCTCCCTCTGTGGCAGCACAGACTCACTGTCACTCCCTTCTTCTCTTCTGGGAAACCCAGCACTCCCCAAGACCATTCTCAGCTGCACAAAGTCCTGCCCAAGCTGTGACCAGGGGGTGGGGCAGCACTCAGCCCCCTGCCCGCTCACCTCCACCTTCTGCCGCACGTCCTCCCGGCTGGCAAGGAGGTGGTTCAGGGTGTTCTGGGCATACTCCATGTGGCTGCAGTACTTGCCATAAATCAGCAGCCTGGAGAGGGGAAAATCACAGGTTAGACTGGCAATGCTGGCAGTTATAAGCTGTTATAAAAGAGATATAAATGTGTGTACAGCCAAAGGAGGAGGCAAGCAGCTATTCCCCCGTTTTACTGCTTAGCAAACGATCAACACTCTTTTATTGTGTGGCTTCTTGACATTTAGATCTTCAGCTTCTGAACATTTAGAAGTTTCCAGAGCCTGTGGAGGTGATTCAGCTCATGATGAGCAGAAGGGGCTGGGTGGCCAGAGCAGAGGAGCCTGTTTTTGGAGGGTTAAATGAGACAGTGGGGTGAAATTCTTCCTCATGAGGGTGGTGAGGAACTGTCAAATGTTGCCCAGAGAATTTGTGGCTGACTCTGGAAGTATCCAAGGCCAGGCTGGATGGGGCTTGGAGCAACCTGGGATAGTGGAAGGTGTCCCTGCCCATGGCAGGGGGTGAAATGGGATGAATTTTAAGGTCCCTTCCAACCCAAACCACTCAGTGATTCTAGGATGATTCTATGTCACATTTTTGAATCATTCCTTCTTGAAAGAGCCACAGGGACCTAGAGATCAAGAGCCTGGGTAATTGGGAAAAGAATGTTGTCACAGCCTTTGGAAACACAGTGAAGCTCTGCATGGACACCCTGGGCTATAAATTTAAACACTGACAAAAGAGAGCAGTTTTGTCAGTGGATTCCCCCTTTTCCCTCACTGCCCTCATTAATCCTGCCTGACAGGTTTGGGTTTTCTCCCCCTTCCTGGCTGGGAGCTGTTCTGCTGCTGCTAAGACACATCTTCCATCACAAACTGCAACTCATCCATTACTTGGGGGCCTCATCTCTCGATGGAGATGACCTGGGAATTACTGACCCAGGGCTGCTCCATAAACAGGGGACACTCACACCCTGCAGGGAAGTGAATAAAGAGATTTATGGAGCCACAGCCACAGCCAGCAGAGATTATTCTTCTACCTTTTCCCCCTGACAACTTCTGCACAGGCACAATAATATCTACTTTGCCAGCATGGGCAGAGCTTCAAAGGGGCTTCAGGAACATAAATTCAAACCTCTGGCTTCCAGAGAAAGAGATTTACAAACTATTTCCTTAAAAAAGGCCCCTGCAAAGCCAAGGAGCAATGCATCATCTTGCCAGAATGTCTCCAAGGATGTGGAGGGAAGCAGGAGTGATTTGTCATGGATATGGTCTCACATTCAGGGACCAAGTGGGGACTCTGGAGGTCTGAGTTCCTTTCTGCTGGGGCAACACTCTCTCCCCAGTGAGTTCACTTTCTCCTCCTCCTGCACTGAAATTCCCTTGCTGTAAAATTTGCAATTCCTGACTTTCCTGATGCAGGAAAGGGCTCTGCCTATTCACATCAGGCTGCTCCAAACCCTTCATCCCCAACAATCTGATTTTAGGGACTTCTCCAAGGCAAAACCCCCTTTGAGCAGCAGTTTCCCACAGCATTGATGTCCCCAAAATCCCCATGGACTGGGGAGAGCTTCAGATCCACCATCACCATCATCATCATCACCATCATCCACCAATCCACTTCAGATCCACCTCACAGCTGCTTTGGCATGGAGCTGAGCCAGGAATTAGGAGATCAAAATCACCTAAGGGAATTTTATGAGTATTTTGAAATTATTTGCATTCTCTTTTGGAATGTTTTTAAAATTTAATCCAGAAAAAAATGTCCTTTATAACAAGGGGCCCCATGAGTGATGGAAGATGTGACCTCACGGTGTGTTATTAATGCAGATGGTATTTCTGGAGTTATTGACTTGTGAATGGCATTTCTGTGTCTAGACACTGGTTTAATCACAGTGAAATAACAGCCTGGCACCATTCCACAGTGAATCACCCTTTGATCAGTATTAAGGATATTAAAGGCTTTTATCAACCTTATCTCTGTGTGCTGGGGTGCTCCTGCTTGCAGCTGCCAAAACTCAGGATTGATTCTGTTTGTGGAGGAAACCTTTACATTTATTCATTGTGCAAAAGGAGCAGGATGAGCTCTGTGCCAAAAATGAGATTCTTTGAGGGTGAGGAACCCCTTTGATGTCAGCAGAGCCTCCCCTGCACAGGAGCCACCCCACAGCCCAGCCCTGTGCTGCCTGCAGGAGAGCAACACAAAACCCCTCAAGGCCAGCGAGGTTTTGCTCCATTCCAGCTCACCACAAGCCAGACATTCCCATCTTTATCCCCTCAGATGTGTCCCCACAAACACACTGGATACTCAGCCTTCTACAGGATGCTGAGCTCACAAAAAATCCAGGTGCAAAGGATCCAAGGGAGCCACAGGGCTGAGAATGGGCAGGGGAGATGTTCCAGCCTCTGCCCTGGGTGACCTGACAGTTGTGGCTGCTTAATGCCAGCACTGAGAGATATTTCAGCATTTTGCTGTGCAGGATGCAAACCTGGGCTGCTGGGAAAGGCATTTCTGGAACCACAGAATTATCTGAGTCCAACCATTACCCCAGCACTGCCACTAAACCACGTCCCTAAGCACCACAGCCACACAATTTTGGGACACTTTCAGCAATTGTGACCCCACCACTTCCCTGGGCAGCCTGTTCCAGTGTTTGACAACCATTCCAGCAAAGAAATTTTCACTACTATCCATTCTAAACCTCCCCTGGTGGAACTTGAGGCTGTTTCCTCCTGTCCTGTTGTTACTTGGGAGAAAAGACAGATCCCCACCTGGCTCCAACCTCCTTGCAGGCAGTAGTAGAGAGCAACAAGAACTCTGTTTAAATCTCAAAAAATATCAACCCAAATCTGTTAAAACTGGAGCTGCCTGAAGCTCTGAATTCCTTTACCTCTCCTTGAATTCCAGGAACACTTTTGCCAGGCTGCTTCCTCCAGACATCATCGAGACATCAATGGCTCTCAGGAAACTGAAGTGCACTTTAATTAGGTCCTAAAACCAAGCAACAGTCAATACTTTAAACACAGTCAAAGCAGGTGGGCAAACAGAGCCTAAAGAAATGCACATTCCCTCCTTCTTCAGGCAGGGTTTCCCCTCTTTGAGGTGTTTGTAAAGAAAAATGTTTTAGTGGGATGCAGCCCTGACTGGCCTGCAGGACAGGGTGTAATTCCACCTGAGGTTACACACTGAGAAATGCTCCAGGATGGGGAGGGAGGAGGAGATGGGATGGAAGGAGTGGAGGAGATGACAGGTTCTCACCTAAACCCTGTGCAAACCAGAGTAGAAATGAATCCCTTCATCACCCTGTGCCCAAATCACCTAAACCAGCTAAAATCCAGAGCCCCAGCCCTGAAACATCCACTAGACAGAATTGTTTTCTTACCTAGAGTTCATAAATTCCCCACCTCTAAAATGAGAGTGTTAAAGAATGTCTCCTAAACCAATTTAAGCTCCACAGCACACGAAAGGCTGAAGCTCTCCAAGTGAATGCACAAATCTAACAGGAAATCAGAAAACCTCCTCCTAAGCAGGGAGAGGGCTGAGCTGCTGTGAAAAGAACAAAGATCAAAGGCACAGTGCCCACGGTGTTACCTCCAAATTGATAAAAATAGCTTCCATGTCCTGGGGAGTCAGTACCAGCCTCAGGGGGTTCATATAGTTCTGCAAGAGGGAAATGGAAAAGGGGTTGAGGCGCTGAGAGAACGAGGTTGTGCAGTGGATTTGGATTTTCTGCTCCACCAGTTGAGTTTACCTGGGCAGGTTTCAATGAGTTTAGGCACTTGCAAAGGCAGAGGATGAGCAGGGATAGAAGTGGGAGGCAGGAATTTCATGGGTGCATCATCCCTGAGCTCCCAGGGGTGGGAAGGTGCAAGACCCCACCCATGGGTGCCCCCAGCCCCTCCCCTGCTAAAGCTGCAGCAGGGGGGTGAAATGCACTCAGCTGCAGCCCTTGGCTGCATCTTCCCAGCTCTTTATCTCCCTGGAATTTTGCCCTTGAGAAGGCAGAGATGATGTGATTACATGGGCAATGCCTTTCTGAACAAATACATATTCATAGCAACATCTACGTGACTTGGGATTCCAAAAAACCCCAAATACAACACAGCCAAGAGGGGAACTTCCACCCCAGGACCTGCAAAGCCTTTGCAAGCTTCCATTGATATGAAAGCAATAATTTAACTCTTCCTTTTTACTGAACCAGAGGGCTGTGGCTGTTTCCATGGAACTGTTCCTTGGAAACACAAATGACAAATACATTGGGACATTTTCCTGGAAAATAGGAAACATTCTTCCATTTTTCCAGCCTTGCTCACAGCTTCTTCAGGGAAATTTCAGCAGACAGAGGGAAAGAATGGCAAAAGGGGAGGAAACAAAAGCATCAGGGTGATTAGGAATGGCAGCTTGATTTTCATTATTGCTCTTCCTTCCTGCTGCTTTCCTGGGAGCAGGAACCACCTCCAGGCTCCATCCACTGCCTCGCTTTTATTTGTTTTTTTTTTAAAAAGGCACCACAATAATTCATCAAAACCAATTAAACTCCTGCAAATTTAGGCAGCAGCATGTTACTTTTAATCCAATTAGCTTCAATGGCAAGTCAGCACAGCTCCAGCACTTGGAATAAAGGAATTATTCCGTGGCAATCAGAGTGATAAGAGATATCTGCAAACAGGGCTCTTATCAGCAAACCCGGCCTGGCTGAGCCAGGAGTGGGAGATTCTCACCCCAGGGTGGAGGGGACACAGCAGGAGGGTTTTCAGCCTAATCTGCAGCAATCAGAAAAATTAAAAAAAAAAAAAAAAGAAAAAAAACCAGGCTAGTTTTGGCTCCTGCACATTGGTGCTTGTCAGCCTGGGTTTTGTGGATCCTCTCCCATTTTCCTCCATCCTGCCTCTGCCAGCTCCAGGAGCAAGAACCAGCCCAGCACAATTCCTGTGGGATGCAGGGCTGCTGGGGGAAAGAGGGCTCAGCTCTCACCTTTTCTATGTCTTCAAGTGTTTTGTAGTATTTGGCCTCGGTTTCTTGGATTTCTAGCAGACAGCAATTCCTTTTGTCATCTTCTGTCATTCCCATTTTCTAGGGAAAGGAAAAATAAGCCATGGTCAGATGGTCCTAAAGGGGATCCAGCAACCTGCTGGGGCTCCAATTCAGTTACAGCAACCAAGAACAAGTTTGGGAAGTCAGGAATCACTACTGGTTTATGCTAAAGGGAACTGTTTTTATCCAAAAAATAAAAGGAGGAACCCTGGCTGTGTTGTTAAACATGTTTCAACATGGAAAACACTGCATTTTTTGTGTTTATTACAGCCACACCACCAAAGACTATCAGCTAAAGAAGAATAATAAGAGATAAATGCTGATTTTCCTCTTTTAAATTTGTTGTTATTGTTTAAGATGAAACTCACAACAGATACTAAATGGGTCACAAATAATATGTCAGTTTTAATCCCTGGCCAGGGCTGCAAACTCTCATGATTTTTGGTGAAATCTGATAAAATGTGCTTTTCCCCAAGCCCCAACTCCTGCAGTCACTTCTGCTCTGTAAAGCTGGGAGCACGTGCTGGGAGCTGCTGCACTTGGCAGGGCAGAACCTGAATTTGGGAGGGAGCTCAGTGATGGGGTTTGATGGATCATGCACAGGAACAGAGCCCCTCTGTCCAACCCCTCAGAACCCACAGCTGGCACCTTTCAGCTGGATGAAACCCCAGATTTTAACCAGTTCATCTTACCTGCATGTATCTAATCTGAAGCATGCAGAAATACAAGAAGCCATTAGCATCACACACTCGCTGGTGCAACAAATGTTACCCAAAATGTTCCATTTTTTGGCAGGTATTTTAAAAATAGGCTCTTTTGCTCAGGGAGGAGAAAGGGAGTCACAACTCGCAACTCCAGCACTGCTCAGCAGAAAATTTGAAATAATGTGGAGGGGACAGTGAAAAATTGCCAGTTCTATTGACTTTAATCCTGTATTACCTGGCTGCTGGAACTTCCACCTATTTTTCCTACTTATGCAAGAAATTCCTCCCAAAACCTTCCCAGGGCAGCTCTTGGGCCAAGTGCCTTTTGCAACTGGTGGCAAAAACCACTGGGGACCAACAAACTGTGCTGGCTTCAGCTCCAAGCACTTGGGCAGGATCAGGGAATATTTTGGGCTCAACTCCTTGTCCAGAGGGCGTTTTGGTGTGCAGGGAGCTCCTCCAGCTGCAGACAAGGTGTGGAGGGATGGAATTAGGTTTTTGTTTTCTCTGTCCCACTCCCAGGTGAGCTGGGAAAGGGGAGGGATCAGAGCACCCATGGATGCAGCCCTGCATTCCCAGGCTGCAGCCCCTCCCCTGCCCCAGAGATTGATCACTGAGCTTGTCCATTGATGCTGCTTTGTCCCAGGGAGGTGTGCACGGTGTGAACCAGGGGACAGTAATTATCTGAGCAAAGCCTGAGCATGGCAGATGTTGGAGAGGGGGAGAAAAATTGCAAGGTCACACTCTGGAGAAGGTCCCTGAGCAGGGCTGGGTGGGTAGGGAGGTGCCTGTGGGCACCTTTTTGGGGTGCAAGGGCCACCAACACCTCCTTGCAGTGTGAGATTTGCTCCAGAGCCCCTGAGGACACCACGGGTCCCTCCATGCCTCAGACTCTGGCTTCTCCACCAGCAAAAGCTTTTTAGAGGTGACAAACTGGGACAGCTGCTGGTCCCTCATGCCACATGGATCCACTGGAAACATCTTCCTGCTCTGAGCCATCCAGGCAGCTGCTGGATCCCTCACACACAGACCTGTCACCTGGATCTAAAAATACCAAAATTCTGGCAGCACCTCTGGCTGACAGAGCCTCCCAGGAAAGGCTGGAGACACAGCCTCAGCAGCAAATTCCTATTTTTAGCTTATCTTTTAGGGCTTATTAAGTCTCCCTTGCCCTTCCTCCTCCCCAGACTCCTGCAGATGACAGGCTGGGCTGGGAAACTCCTGGGAGAACCCCTCTGGGTCGGTGCCATCCCAGCTGCGCTCGGATTTGGGAGATTCCCTTCCCTGCAGCATCACCTGCCAGTGATGGAGTGATTTCCTCCCTGGAGCCCCCTCCCTCCCCCTCCCACCGAGGTGTGGCTGTGAAACACAGCTGAGCTGTTACCATGGGCTGCTGAACCTCCACTCTGATGATATCCTCGTAGATATCATCGCCCTCATCCTCGCAGGGCACGCAGTCGTAGATGTCCTCCCCCAGGTCGTGCTCGCTGCAACGAGAAGGAGTCAGGGATAACAGTGAGGGGGATGCTCACTGAGGAGGAGCAGAAGGAGAAAACCCTGTGAAAACCCACGTGCTCTCAGTTTGTCCCGGATCAGTGCCTGCTGTACATTTCTTGCTGGGGAAGGCGGAGTGCTGCTGGCCACGCGCGGGGATCACAGCCAGGGATTGCTCTGTGCCCCTGCCAGGCCTGCCCTCCGTGCCCACACCAGCACAGGCTGCCAGCTCTGCCCCTGCAGAGCTTCTGCTCAGCACTAATGGGGGCAGCTGAGATGGATCTGCCAGCCAAGAGCCCAGCAGGGCCACCAGAGCCACCAGCCCCAGTCCACAGCCTCCCCTCCAGCTCCTCTGCAGGACCAGCTCTTGCATCAGTGACTTTACAGCATGCTCAGAGAACTCACTCTAAGGGCTGGATTTTGGTCTGCTTAAGGCTCTGTGTTTGCTCTTGATGTGATTTTGCTTTTCCTCACTGAAAGGTTTCCTTAGTGCCAAAAAAATCCCTTTCCCCCAGCCAGGGCTGCAAACTGCTGCAGGAATAGATCCACTCCAAGCAGGAGCAGACACTGAACACTCACCCAATGCCTCTGAGCAGCAGGGGCAGCATCCCAGCCCTGATGCACCAACACCCCCTGGGCTGTGCAGGACCCACAGCATTCCTGGGCATTCCACCCAGTTTAAATGCCCTGCACCCAGCTCTCTGTGTGCTGCACCAGCTCCCACAAAGCCCAACCCCTGCCCTGATGGGCAACTGGGTGATTTTGGATCCAGCATTTCCCAGAGGCTCTCCTGGCCACCACAAGGCAAACTCACCAGGCACTCAGCTGGTGGGCAGAGGCCAGTAACAACATTTACAGCAGAGAGAAATTAAGCAGCAAAATGTCACATTTTGAGGATCAGCCCCATCACTTTGGAGTGAATCCCAGGCATCAAAGGCATCCCAGAGCTGTAGTGCCCAGGCTGTGCTAAAGGTGATGGTGTTCAGTAATTAATTATCATCTGAGCCTTCACACCTCTCCCAGGGGCTCCTCTGCTTTAGAATACTTTTGAAAATTCAGCCCATATTAAATACCAATTAACAATAATAATTCCAGTGCTTAGATCTACAGGTGCTGGCTGCTAATGGCTCCCACTGAAGTCAATCCCACAGGATCAGGACAGTGTGAAATGCTGGAATATCAAACAGCACTCGCATATTTTACGAGCTGTGTCTTTCAACAGGGGTATTAATTACACACAAATAAATTTAGGTGTAAAGCTGTGCTCCAAGTGTGACACTCAACATCTCCCCACCATACATCAGGGAGCAGCAGAGCACATCTGCCTGCAAAACCAGGCTTTATTTCTCTGCTTAAATACAGCCCTTTCTATTTATACAAACAGATTTATTTAATAAAAGTGCGGGGATTTTAAATAAATACACTGGCATGATGTATCCATCCCATTTTTCCCGGGTGATGCATTGCAGCTGCTGCAATAATGCCCACTAATAGCTGGTGATCCATCTTCCCCCTCCCAGGCATCTCTGTTATTATCTGCACCAATATTTATATTCTCAGCTCTGCTCCTCATCCAGAGCCAGTCACTCCCAGCTCCTGATGAATCTCCCTGCCCACACCTCTCTGGTTGATGTCTCTGCAAACATAATTTTCCTGGCTGGAGGGTTCTTGGGAAGGGTTCTCTTCATTAATGTAGTCGTTTAGATTTGTTAATTTTAATATATTAATTTTGTTGTTGTTGTTGTGGGATAGAATTAGGAGTAAAAGTAAGGGAGGTTTAAAATTTAATGGGTGTAAAGGAGAATTTTATTAATAACATAAAGGAATAATCAATGTAGAATAAATCTTAGATTTTTTTTTTAAATAATAGCATATAAAAATATTTTAGCTAGTTGCTAATTTAAATAATCTTTTTTAGTTTACTTTAGGGAGAGGAGTCTCTTCTTGTTTGGTTATAGGGATTTTTTCCTACAAGAGGAAAAAAACCCAGTATTTTCCACTAACTTTTCCCATTTTCACAGCTTTTCTAAACTGTGTTTATGGGCTATGTTAAACTCATGGAGTGTTTACTTTTAAGAATGAACTGTTTAAAAGTAAAAGTTTTTTTGGGTTTTTTTTTCTCTCTCTGTGTGGTTGGGTTAATGTCACAACAGGAGCCCAGCTGGGTGTGACACGATCAGGAGAGGGTCCCTCTCTACTCCCATTTCTGGTTTTGGGGAAAAAAAGAAAAAAAGAAAAAGAAGAAAGAAAAAAAAACAGGAACTATTCCCACATCCCACACACACACCTCCACTGCAGAGCTTTGGGCAGATGCACCAGAGCTCCTCAAACCCAACAGCCCTGGCAGTATCACAACATCACCTTTGTCCAGCAGTCTGTTAGTTATTAAAACACTTCTCAGTGCATCTCTGAGAAACACCAGAGGCTGCCAGTTTTTATGGAGAGCACTAAAACCACGAGGCTCAGCCTCTCCTGGAGCAGCCCAGCTCCTGGGGTGCTGTACAGATGTTGACATCTTTGGTTTTGCACTTATTGATCCTCACCTGTCCCCACTCTGTTGAAATCTCACACCCTCCCTGTCCTTAGAACAGGGATTGGGATGATTTTAGCTCAGGACACACTGAATTCAGGCAGTAACTCAGCATCCCAAGAGTGTCACGGGCAGACAGAGCAAGGAAAGCCAGATCACCTCGTTCCTCACAAAGAAAAGCAATTTACTCCCTCAATAAAAGCAGCAGAGTCTGTGAGCTGCCCGTGGGTATCAGAGCCTCTGATCTACTGCCTGGATTAGGAGATTCATTGGCAGCTCTGGGCTTAGCAAAGGGATTTCAGAGTGAACACCAGCATTTGCAATTGCTGTTATTAGGATGGATGTAACCAGCTTTGGGCTGGCAGCATCTTGCCGAGCCAGAAAAGCTGATAATGAATAAAGCTTTTCATATCTAAGGCAATTTCAGGCAAAAAACAATGCTTGTGGCTGAGCTCTGCCTCACTGGCAATGCCAGCTCTGCACTAACACCCACCCAGCCAGGCCAAGGAGCAGCTCCCAGAACAAAGGACTGGGGCCAGGATGCTGCTTGGAGGGAGGGAAAGGGAAGCAGCAAATCCACAGAACCACAGAATTATTTGGGATGGAAGGGACCATGGGCACAGACAGTCCCTGATGCCCCAACAAATGACACACAGCATGAAGTCACATCATCTTTGCAATGACACTGGGGAAGCTCTGATAGATTTCAGGGCCACTGAAGAGCCTCTCCACCCATAAAAGCTGCTGTGGGAGCTTGATGAGTTTTGTACCAGCCTCAAGAATTCAAGGACAAACCCAGCACACCAAAACTCCATCCAAACCACGCTGAGGAAAGAGCCAGAACAACCAGGAACAGCAAAAGAAAGAGCAGGAGGGGACAGAAGGAGCTAAAATAAGACAACCCTAAATTTCCAGTCCTGGGTTAAGAGCCAGAAGATCTCAGAGCCCAGGCTGGGAGTGAATTTGCAGGGCCAGCAGCAGGGAGGCTCCATCCATCCCAGTAACCCCCACTTTGTCATCCTCACTCCCAGCTATAAATACACAGCTCCTCCAACCAACCCCCTCATCCTGCCACAGGGGACAAGCAGAACCCTAAATCTCAGCACATCTGGCAGGCTGAGGTCTCAGGGTGAGGGAGTGCAGGATGTGCAGCTGCTGGACTCGAGACCTTGCAGGGTTTTAATTACTCAGATTGGATTTGGATGGAGACACTTGTCTGGAAATAGCAGGAGAAGCCTTTTCACATCTATTGTGCTTGGGTCTTACATTCCCCATGCCAAGTGGAATGCTCTGATCCCAAGAAAAAGCCTCACACAGTTACAGGGACCACTGTGATCCCAGAAATGGCACGAGCAGGACGTGCAAAAATCAATCTGAGTGACACAGAAGGACAGACACCTTTACAAGTGCTCTGGCTCAAGTGTCCTGCACCACAGAACCATTTATTTGAGGGGCTGTTGTGCCTGGTTTGTCCAACACAGCAAAAATAATGAGAAAAGTGGCAGCTAACTTATCATCTCACCTTGGCTCCTGCTCTCCTTACTTCTTTTAATGCATTTGAGAAATTCTGCTGATCACAGCACTGTTTTGGAAGATGGGAGTGGGGCAATGCTGGTGACAGCAGGAGAAACTTCAGCAAGAAGCTGAGCCCAGAAGAGGCATCACTTGAGGAATTGTGGCCTAGCAGATCCCCCTTCTCTAGGATGGAAAGTTTGGGAATACACAATTATCCCAATAAATTTGTTAGGGATAAATTCCCAGGGAGCTGCAGCTCAAAACAAGAGCAAGGGACATGGACACTGACCTGTGGGACAAAGCTCTCCAGGGGCAGGGTTTGGTGGGGACCTGCTTAGCCTAAAACATTTATTTGGTCCTTTATGCAACACTACAACTCCTCTCCTCAAAACAAATTATCTTCAGAAGAGAAAATAAAGGTAAAATTATGCAAATTAAATGTTTCATGTCAAACCATTCACAGGACTTCTGCCTGACCCTGAATTCTTCAAGCAGCCAGCAAATAACCCAAAATCTGCCTAATCTGCCTAATTGTGTCACTGCAGATGGACAGTGCCATGAAATGGAGAAGGTTCATCATAAAAAAAGGCTCTGGGGCTGTAAAGAGAGCCAGGATTAATCAGTCTCATAAATTTAATGAGCCAAAATAACTGGAGAGAGCTCAAGTGGCAGCGGAGAAAATTTAGGTGAAATGTTAAGTACAACTCTGAGGTACCAGGATGGTTTGGAGCAGCTGAAAGGGCCATAAAGGGGGCTGGAGAAGCAGTTGGCAGGGCAGGAAGGGGGATAATTGCCTCCTGACAGCAGCTCCCAGCAGCCCCAGCCATGTGGGAAGCAGCAGCTCCCATCCCTGGGGATGCAGGAGCATCCTCGGGACAAAGGTCACTGCAGCATCCCTGATGTGGGGCACAGGCTGCAGAGGATGAACCCACACCCTGCTGCTGCAAACCCCAGCTCATCCCACGGGCAAACTGCCCCCAAAACTGCTCCAGGCTCTGGCACGGGGCAGGTTGGGATAAATCAGGCAGCAGAGGCCAATTGTCCCTGTCCTGCTGCTCCCAGCATCGACCAGGCAGCGCTTGCACTGCCATCTGCCCAGGCTGCTGCAAGCTGCCATCTGGCCCAGGGCACAGCAAACCAGGGGCCAGAGGGCTGAAAACAGGGAATTTGAGAACTTCCCAGCTCCCCTGATAGCCTTTTAGCTTCCCTTCCCCTTTCCATCATCAGTTGTTGGGGGTTTTTTTAACTAAATAGCTGTTTCCAGGCAATTATGTGCCTTGATCTGCTGGCTGGGATCTGTCTGGAGCTGGGATTAATCCCTGCAACACCCCAGAGGTGAAAGTACAATGGGGTCAGCAAGGCTGAAATGTCCTTTAAACACTCCAGTGTCCTGTGGCTTGTTCCTGCATCCCCTGGCCAGCCCTGGCATTGGTTTTTGGGATTTTGTCCCACAGCTCCTCCGTGCTGGGAGAGTTGTCAGGATAAAGGTTCTCACTCTTTGGAGCATCATGGGGACAACAGGGACAAAGCCTGGCTCTTTCTGCTGCCCAAATCAGCACCTCCAGCACAAATGTTTGTATTTTAAAGGCTCTGCAGCAAAGCAATTCAAAATCTCAACCTGGGGACACCAAACTGCTCCATTTAAGCACTTAAGAGTTGAAATGAAACATTCTGACATTCTCCAGAAAAAAAACTCATTTACCAGCCCACAAAATGTCTTGTTAGAACCAACTCAGTGTTTATCCTGAGTTTTTTGTCCAACAGCAAACACCCTGAGAGCTCCCTTTGGGGGGCTCCTCTCTCCCAGGGTGGATTGGTGGCACAGAGCCCACCAGGGCTGTCCCTCCTCACCCACCCTTGTCCCTCTGAGCCCTCTGGGGACAGCAGAGTGGCACCTCGAGGTGACAAATCCCTGCAGCAGCTCCCTCCACTCACGGTGTCATTCCCCTGCCTGCTGTGGAAATCACTTCCTCACCTCCAAAAAAAAAAAAAAAGCATTTTGGCTGCAGCCACATCTTCCCAAGGCTGCTGGATCACCAGCAGCACTTTGGGCAGGGATGCTGGAGGGACTGAACCACTCCCAGCAGGGAATCTGGAGGGGCAGGAGCTCAGAATGAGCTTTCCCATGGGTGCCACAGGCTGGCAGTGCCACACCACTGGGACTGGCACATCTCCAGTCCTGCTCCAAAGGAAAAAGGGCAGCAGGAGCAGCAGCACTCGTGCTGAGGGGTTCTCCAGGGAGTTTTTTGGGGTTTTTGCAGCTATGGGTGAATTCTGACGCCGTTTCATAGGCTGTGTTTGCATGCACTGGGAGGGCAAACCTGGATGAAGGAATCTGTGCAATCCCTGCTGGTTTCAACATGCCTCCCCGCCAGGAGTGCTAAGTAAAATGTAAAAAAGAGGATTTTGCAGAGAATGGGAAAAGAAAAATGGAATGGGAAAGTTAAAAGTTGGAGATCTGGGACAGAACAGGGAAATTAGTTGAAATAAAATTCCGAGTTATCTGATGGGCATCACAGCCCCTCTGGCCAAGGAACAGTTTGGGAAGCTTCCACCTGGACATCTTATCCTTGGAAGATTTAAATCTGGAAACTCATTTCCAGCACCAAATAACCAAGTGCAGCATCCCAAACTCACCCTTTCCAGGCCAGCACTGCCATCCCCACCAGCACTTGTGTGAGTCCCCACACAAACCTCTCTCCAATTAAAAGCACATCTGTGTGTGAGACACAGGAATTTTAAACCCCAATATTAAAGGGATTTTGAGAACTTTTGGAGAGAGAGCACAAAAAAATGCTATTCTTGAAAGGATCCCTTTCTCAGTTAAAATTTTATTAAACTGCAGCTGCTGGGAGCCAACAGCAAGCAGGGAATTCCAGGGTACTCCATTCCCTCTGCTGGTAATTTATGATTTACTTTTGTAATAACTGAAGCCATAAGGAACTCATTGGATTAAGGAGTCTTATTATTTATGTTGTGGAATAATAATATTTAACTGCATAAAGCCACATATCCACCCATGCAGTTCATCCCTTCTATTTGCAGCAGACTGCACTTCATAAGCAAAACCCTGGCTTGATGGGAATGCTGCCATTGAATTCCAATAGTGCCTGCACTTCACCGTGTGTGTTGTAGTTCAAGGTTGATTTTAAAAGCCTGTTACATCATCACCACAGGCAGAAAAACCACATAAACACGGACAGGGACAGCATCAGCATCACCTCATGTCCCAGCAAGGACAAGCAGGATGGGTGTCATGGCAGGATGAGGCTGCCAAAAACCTGGGAGTGTCCAAGGGCAGCCTGGATGCACAGTGAAAAGGGATGGAATGAAATGGTCTTGAAGGTTCTTTTCGACCCAAATTATTCTCTGATTGCCCCAGGGCCAGCTGGTGTGGTCCAAAGTCACACATGGGGGATGCAGCTCCCAAAAAACGCCATGGGGGGAACCAGCACAGTTAACAATGGGTACCCCACTCCCAGAGCTGGCTTGGATCACCTCAGAGGATGAATTACATCCCAGGATTTTGGGATTTAGGAGGAGCAGGAGATCCCCTGGGCTTGGCCCCTTTTACCCCCCACCAAGCCACTCATCAGCTCAACCTGATTAAAAGTGACATCTCCCAGGGCTTTACACGAGAAAAAGATGGACTTTTGTCAGAGCACAAAAATCTCCTGGCAGCAGGATCAAAGCAGCCATCCAGGCTCTCCCAGCCCTGCTGTCAAACTTTATCTGCCTCTGCTGGAAACCCAAATCTTTCCCCTCCCAGGAGAAGGTGAGTGCACTCACTCTGCCAGCTCCTCCAAGCTGCGGTACACGTCATCATCGTTTTCCGTGGTCTCCTCCGAAGGGAAGGGCCTGGGGAGGAAAGGAAAGCCAGGGTTAGATCAGTGCCTCAGCCCTCAGAGCAGAGCCCCTGAGCTCAGCCCAGCCCCAGCATCCTGCTGAGCAGCAGAGAACCCTCACTGCCAGCCCAGCTGTGTCCCAGAGTGAACATCCCTGCTGCTGCCCGAGGGCAGGGCAGGGCAGGAATCCTGCCCCCAGGGCTGGGGAGGCTGCCTGAGCACACAGGGCAGCACCTGGCCACCAAAAGGAGGAGCTGCATGGTCTGACAGCACCTGGCTGAGCCCTTCCTGCTGAGCTGTGCTGCACAAACAACGCAGGAATCTTAATTCCAGCCTTCTGTTGGATTTGTTGGGATGCAGAAACATCTTCTCCTCCAGTGGGGGAACTTTTCTGTCTGTGAGTTCTCTCCCTGCTCAGGGCTGAGCACCCTGAGCTGCTTCCCACTGGCACCTCCCTGCAATCCCACTGGAATAACCCCAGCCTTCCTCACCTTCACAGCTTGGTGACAGCTGAAAAAACCTAAACCCCTGGAGATGAGGGAAAGGACACTGAAAGGGCAGAAAGAAAGGAGGGGAGAAAGCAGATTAAAACAGCGAGGGAGGGAGTGGGGGGAACACAAGAATTCCTTGGCTCATTCCGAAGCAATAACCAAATAATGCATGAGGGAGATGAAAAACACTGTTTTAATTAAACCCCACGTGTTATTGGTGGCACAGGGCCAGGCTGGGCTGGGGCTGGATGCACCTTGTGGCTACAGCTGGGCTGGGCTGGGCATCCCCACGGGCACAGGGGCACGGAGGGGGGCAGCAGGGCAGCTCTGCCCACCCCTCCTGGGCACCCTGGATAAAGCAGGTGGGGCTCCTAAATCCTATCTCTAAAAGAGATAGAAGGAATTAAAATAAAAGAAATTAAATATATAAATATTATATATATTATATATTATATATTATATATATAATATATATTAATATAATATAATATAATATAATATAATATAATATAATATAATATAATATAATATAATATAATATAATATAATATAATATAATATAATATAATATAATATAATATAATTTTGTTTTTTAATATATTAAAATTGGCAAACCCATATCAAACCAAGACATCTGGTCACACACTTTTAAAACTCAAAGTCTGCATGAAGACCACGGTGCTCTCCTTTCATTTGCACATCATTTGCTACTGATGAAAAGACAATAATAACATCAGATTTGTACCTTAAGCACAAATGAATAACAGAAGACATTTTTAGCCAAATTCCAGCTATCCCAGCTGCCCTGCCTCTGCAGCAAGGGGCACCCAAGGTGTGTCCAACCACATCCATGTGCAAAGTGCCAACAGGGGGAGGAAGGCAAGGAATGCAAAGCTCTGGCAAGAAGGCAGAACTCAGGGGTGAGCTCTGTTTTAACACCACTTGTACAACAGCAGTAAAAAGAAATCCACCACAAGGCACAACCTCCTTTGTTTCACATGCATCTTCTGCTCTTAGTCTCTATTTCCTTCCCCAGAGCTCGCCACGCCAGAGAGAAAGGAGTTAAAGAGCCATAAAGAATATTAAAATCCCATGGACACATCTCCAGCCATAAATCTGGGCTCGAGGTGTAATTGGCTCCTGTGATACAAACCCCCCCATGAAAGACAAGGAGGCAGAAAAGGGAGAAAAATATTTTCTAATCAGAGTTTCATGGGGATGCAGCTCCCCTGGCCCTCCCAGCTTCACCTTGGCTGCTGGTGAGGGCCCAGAGTGAAAGTCAGGGCAGGGGAGGAATTAATAACCTGTGTCCCTGCAGTGGCAGCTAATGGCTAAATAAGGACTCACTGAATGCAATTAGAGAGAAAAGTCACACCAGGGTGAGGATTACTAAATGGACCATCCAAAATCTGGAGCTGAAGGGCAGCTTTTTGGACAAAGCCTTGGGTTTTTCCTTTGTTCATCCCTTGCTCTTCCCCAGCAGTTCTAAGAGCAACAACACAATTTAATTTAGCTCTACCAACAGCCATTATTTGAAATATCTCCCTACTTTTGACTTAAGCTCCCTGACACATCCATTTAGGTTATTTTTTTTTGTCACTGAACACACCTGAGCTGGCTGCAGAAATGGGTTTGATGTGGAGTTCATCACCACATCTCTGCTCTCACTCCCACCCCACCAGATCCCTATGGAGGCAGCACAAAGAAAAGCCAACTGAAAGATCTTTTAACTCAGTACTTTTCTCACAAGCACAGGGTTTTCACTGAGAACCTTCCCACAGATCCCCTCCCTTGGCCCCAGCCACGCAGGGAGCAGCATCTCCATCCAGCTGCTGCCCCTTCCCCAGCCAGGAGCCCCCCAACAGCAAACACCTGCTTTGGGAACAACTCTGTGTCTTTGTAAAATGAGTAAAAATGTTGTCAGTCAAAAGGTCTAAAAGCTCTGGATCCCCTGAGAAATTCTGAAAGACCTCCAGGCACATTGCAACTTCTCAGGAGCACAGTCTAGTTGGGAATACCCAACAGAAATGAGTGTTCTGAGTCCACTGAAACCCAGCAGGTCTGCAGAGATCCCAGTTTATTAAAATTCATCCAAAATGTCTCTTATTTCATATCTTCAGCTAAGCACCAGCTTTTTTCACTCCACCAGCATGCAGAACCACCTGCTGAGCCATTCATCCTGCCAGCCCGTGCTGGGGCTGCTGCACCCCCCACCCTGCTCAGATGAAAAGCAGAAGCCCCCAGTGCCATCAAACAGAGCTGGAACAGGCTCTTCAGAGATAATAAAGCTCCCAAAGCAGGCTCCATCCCAGCCAAACCCCACAGCATCACTCCCAGAGATCAAAGGAGGGAAGTGGGATCGATCTGGTGGGTTTGTTTCAGAGCTGAAAAGGAAAGAAAAGACCAAGAGATTTGTTCTGGAGTTTAGAGTGTGTGATGCTAAGCACCCCCTTGATCTTACAAAACATTTTGGCCACTTTCTGTATCTCACAGAGCTGCCTGCAAATGGGGCACAGAGCCAGCCACAGCCACAGCACATCACCCACAGGGACAATCAATTAACATTTCACCAGGCACCTCATGCAAAAAAAAAAACCCTCCCTTGCCCTCAGGCTGCCCCGTGATCCCTCCCACAGCACATCCTCCCCGTCCATCCCTGCTCAGGGGATCTCTCAGCACTGCCTGGCTGCTCCTGCCTCTGAATTATTTACTGGGAAGAGCCAGGTAGGCAGCAATTCTATCAGCAATAAACAGCGAGGGTTATTTATTTATGAGCATATTTCAGCAGCTGGGCTGCCTTGTCCTAGCAGCTGAGGGCAGCTCTTCCCCTCAGCACAGGGCAGAGGCTCAGGGATGGGGCAGCTCCAGTCTGGCCATTTTCTGCAGTGGCACAGAGCAAGGAGGACCCAGCATGGTTTATTTACCATTTTTTCCACTCTGATTTCTTGGGAGCCCTGGTGGGAAGCAGAGAGGGAGGAAATGCCCCACTCAGGGCACTTTACCCACCCCAAGGAGCTGTTCCCACTCCAGGCTGCTCTCAGTGGAGATGGCTTCTCAGGCAGATCTGCAGGGAAGTTTTCCTGCCTTGTGCAGGAGTCTAAAGGAGGTGATTTATCCCTTTCTGGAGGGGGATTCCACCCTCCCAGCACCAGCAGGACAATCTCCCCCTGTTCTCCTAAGTGCAGGGATAACACTTGAGTGTTTTAAAGAGCAGGTGGAGTGTGTGACAGCAGGGAAACCTGAGCTGCTCCCATCTGCTGTCCCTTCTGCCAGGGGCTTCTCCAGCAGTGGGAAGGACCAGAGCCTCAAGCTGCTGCAAAGGAGCCTCTGCTGGGATGGATGGGGCCGTGCTGAACCCTGCTGGCACAAAAACATCTCCATGGTGTGGAATCCACAGGCTGAAATGACACCTGCAGGACTTGCAGCTCCCCTGGCTGGGTGTACAGAGCCCCTGGCAGCCCTGGTTTGAAGGAAGCACCATGGCAATGCACAAGAAACCCCCAGGACACTGATTTCACACTGATTTCACACTGATTTCACCAAGATTTTAGGCTGTGTGCCATGGGAGTGGGGTTCTCAGCCCCATAGCACCCTTGCTTCCAGGAAAGTCTTGTCCCACTCCTGAGGTTTGCTGCTGCTTCAAGCCCAAATTTTCAGATTTGGCTCTTCCCAGCACATCATTTTGGCAGCTCCAACCTTCCCCTTTTCTTTTTTCCTCCTTTTTTTTTTCTCCAGGAGGGTGAGTCCCTGGGGATCACCCCCTTCCTGTGGCTGTGCCCCCTGTCAGCCATCAGCTCTGGAACCCTGGGCCCACCACCCTGAGCACTCCTGGAGCTGCCCAAAGAAAATCACCAACATTTCCAAGACTTTCACACACCACTGGAAATGCTTCCCTCATTGGCTTTGTGGAACGAGGCAGATTAAAGCAGCATTAATTAATCAAGAGGTGGCTGTGAGCTGACCTGGGACCAGCAAAGAGGGGACCTGGAGCTGCCTCTCCAGCCCTGCCCTCCACCCAGGCAGCACCTCCAAAATTTGGTTCCCCTCTGTGAAACAGCAGCAGCATCAGGCAATGATCTTGGTCAAGTGCTGTGGGATAAAACCACACAATCAATGCCCCCTAAACCCATCTATATAAAGCAGAATAGAATCAGTTCTCCCCGTGCAGAACAAGACACATCAGAGCAGAGCAAAAGCCGCTGAATTTAATTAAAATCACACTTTTCTGTGGCATTACTCATCTCTGGAAAGAAGCACCTCGCGCGGCGCCAAATTTTAGACACGTCCTCTGAAAAATTACAGTTTGCTCTTATTTGTGGTCTGGAACTTGCAGAAATTCTCACAAGATTAATTCTGGTGGCAATTCAGCAGGGAAAGAGCGAGTTACATCAGCAGGCAGCACAAAGATGATGATGATGATGATGATGATGATGATGATGATGATGATTTTGCAGGAGAGCAAGTGCCCAAGGGCGAGCTGCAGGCCCTGCTTTATCCTCAGCTCCAATGTGAGCTGAGCATTTCTGGAGATGAGAAGACAATAAGAAGAAAATAACAGCTCCTATCATTTTATGTTTCAGCGCATTATCGTGTTTTTAAAAACCCCTCGTGCACCAGCGCCTCGCTCGAGCAGCAGGGATGATTTTCTCCTCACTTCAGCTCCACATTGATGAGAACAGATGGATAAAATCAAAAGGGGAATCCAGAAATGTCTTACTTGAAAGGGAAAAAAAATGACTCAAACCCTGTGGGGTAACAGCACAGCCAACCACTAGGGAATGACTGCCCCAGTGAAGATGGGATGTGTCCCATCCAACAACAGCCACTGCCCCACGTTGGGAAACCCCTGGTGAGGACACAAATCCTGAAATCCCCATTTTAACTTAAAGCAGCACGAGGAAATCTTTCAGCACTTGGAGTTTTTCTGCTGCCATCCTGTGAAACACGTGCCAATACAAATAAATAATCACCAAAATGGATCTTTCTGCGCTGCTGTCTGCAGGGAAAGCACCACCAGCACATCCCAGCCAAGAGGGGCCCAAGTGTGCAGCACAAACCAGCTCCAAACAACCCATTGGGGCAAAGAGAATCCCTTCCCCAGTGAGGTGCAGGGAGACTGGGCTGTCCCAGAGCATCCAAGGGCTCCTCTCCAGGCACAGCCCCAGTGCTGGGAACATCCCAGATTCTCTATTTTGGACCAGCTGAGCCTGGAGCCCCTCTCCACCCTTGGAGCATCCCTGGGGCAAGAGCTGCATTTTGGGAAGGCAATCAGAGGTGCAGAAAAGGTCCCACAGGGTGGGCAGTGGCACGGGAGGAGCCTGAGGAAGGACCAGGTGGGCAAGTGACACAGCAGGTGACCCCAAAGCCCCACCTGAGCCTGGCCCAGCAGAGCTGAGCTCAGCAGAGCTGAGCCTCCATCATGCAGAGCTGCTGCTGGGGAGGGGGACAAGGAACTGCCTTTGCTTGGGGAGCAGATGCTCACGGGGTGACCTCAGCATCCCCCCCAGCCTACAGAGCAGCCTGCAGGAAAACATGTCAGGGATATTTTTCAGGATACAAACTTGCCAACATAAATGTGTTAAGAAGGTTTTTGTTGGTTTTTTGTTTTGTTTTTTTTTAGTGGGAAAAGAGATGCTTTTCAGCCAAGGATTCTGCTTATCAACAAATGGAGTTTTTTTATGGTGACTGCTGAAGGTTTGGTGGTGTCACAAGAAACAATCTCCACCCAACCACCTGCTTGTGAGGTTTGTGCTGAGCTTCTCTGACTTTGTGCTGGTGGCCAGTTCAAAAATGGTCCCAGTTCCAGGAGAGCTCTGCACAGCAGCTGTACCTATTCCCAGACACAGATCCCCCCACAGCCTTCTCCATCCATTTTACAGCAACACTTAAATGTGTACAAGGAAAACACAAGGGCAGTAAAAGAATAATGGGCAGAGTGCAATTGCAGAGAGCCCTCAGCAGGGAATAAAACAGTGCTTGTAAAACCAGCCTTCAGGAGAAGAGCTGCCCTAACAACCTCCCCACCAGAAGACACTCGAGGATTTAATTGTTAGCACCTTTAATTGCTTGCCATTTTCACACCCAGCTGGATCTGCCTCCCATCCCCAGGGGTGGGGGCAGCAGAGACAAATCTGATCTGCAGGAAGCTTCCAGCATGCTGGAGAATCCTTGTAAAGGCCATAAAAGTTCTTCCCCCATCTCCCTTCTGTCCTTCAGGAACATCCTGGTCAGCTCCAGCTTGTGCCACCACATTTTGTGCAAGAAGTGGGGTTTGCTGTGGGATCAAAGCCCTTTTTACAGGGTCACCCCAAGCCACAGTGGGACTCAGTCACATGGGGAAATGGATTAAAGCCATGAAACCTGGACAAAACTCCAGGTTTAATTCTGAACTGGAGGCTGAATCACTGGGTAATTTCCTGATCACCCAGTGGCACTGGAGTTCTGCAGCTCCAGCTCCCTGTGCCCCCTGCCCCTCTCCTGGGCTCTGCCTCTCCCTTCCCATCCCTCCTCCCTTTGCCCCCACACACATCCTGATATTCCTGGCAAGCTGTTAAGTACAGAAACTCCAGGGCTGGCAGTGCTGCAATCCTCATTTTGAGCCCTTCCATGCTTTACCTGGGCAAAGGGGAGCAGGGATGGGCCCTGAGGGGTCTCCCCTGCATCCATCACTGCAGGCAGGGTGCTGGCACTCGTTGGGCTGCCCTGGAGGTGGCTCTGAGCTGGGCTAATCCCAGTGTTGAACTTTTCTCCCACCTCTATCTGCATTGTGGAGATGGGGAAAAAAAAATCACACAATCCTGGAATGGTTTGGAAGGGACCATAAGGATAATTTCATTCCTATCTCCCTAATCCAGCTTCCACCAAACCAGGTTGCCCAGAGCCCCAGCCAGGGTTGGAGCATCCACAGCTCCTCTGGGCAGCCTGTTCCAAATGAACAGAGACAGGATGGCCACCATGGCCATTCCACAGGGTGTGGGCAACCCAGCCCTGACAGCCACTCCCACTGCATCTGGACTGGTCACTTTTTCTTCCAACTGACCCAAAGGGCTCCTGCCTTGGCCCCAAAAGAGGCAAAACTCATCCCTGTGTCCTGCCCTCCATGGCCCAGCCACAGCACCACACTGCTCCTGTGAGAGAAAACCTCCTCTGACAAACAGGATTCACCCTCCTGGCCACCTGCAAATGTCTGTAGCTCTCCTTTATTAACTGTGGTGCCTTCTGAGGAGAGGTTCAGCTCATACAGAAAGGATTTGCTCAGATTTAGGGCCTCCATGAAGGCCTCTGAACATGCAAACCCCTTCCCGTTCTCAGCTGTGCACACATTAAAAATGCATGCAGGCAGCACGAGCCAATATTCCTGAGCCTCCTGCTTTGCTTGCAGAACTCTGCTTCCAGGAACAACACAGATCTCAGGGAGATGAATAAACACATGCTCCCTTCCTCTGCCCAGAGCTCACTTTCAGCCCCCAGAGCACCAGGTGGGTGATGGAGCCCAGAGGATGCCAGGATGTGCCACAGGCAGCAGGGAAAAGTCCTGGCTGTGGCAGGAAAATCTTCAGGGAAAACAGAAAAAAAAAAAAGCTTTAACAAAATAATTCTAACCCTGGTTTATTGGGACCTGCAACAAGAAGCCTTGTTGTCCTCCAGAGAGCTGAGTTTGCTCAAGAAAACTTGGAATGAAAACTCAGAGAGGGGATGAAAATTCCTGCTCCAAAGCACAGGAGGAGCTTTGCAGGACATTCCTGAGCAAAGACCAGGCTGCTGCAGGATCCTCCAGGCTGTGCCAGGCAGCGTGGGAATGGGGTAATGGAATTAGGGCTGCAGTGGAAAATGCTGGCTGGGTAATAAAGGCTCCTTGTTCAGGGCCAGCCAGGGATGGAGCACAGTGCAACTTCTCCCTGGAAGTGCTGAGAGCCCTCCAAAGAGATGGAGGGAAGGATGAGAACCAGTAACAATTCAATAAAGCTCTCCTGAGCAATGAGGATCTGCTCTTTGTCCCTGTGTACAACAAGGGAGAACAGAGGGATCAAAATCCCAGCAAAAAGCTCCCATCCCATCAGCACAGAGCCTGATTCCTGCAGGATTTGTGGAAGCAGCCCTGGGATGGGGACAAGGCAGGCAGGGGATGGTCACAGCAGGGCTGTAGCTACAGCTGCTGCACATTAGGCACATTGCAAATAAAACACTGCATTCAGGATGGAGGTTTTGCCCTGTTTTTGCTGCTTGTTTCTTGGAAGAAACACTCTGTCATCTCCACAGAGCTATCCTGATAGCTATCTGCAGTACTCTGGGAAACAGGGCTCCTCTGCCAAGGTTCCTGTAGCCAGAAATTATTAAGACAGAAAGAGTGATTTTATTTTTTTTTCTCACTGAACAGCACACAAGATTGATTTTTTTTCTTCTCCATGCCATGAAACTTATTTAAGGACAAGTAACAGGCTTTGGGATTTATTTCACTCTTAATTTGCGAGATCCTGATCCTCAGACCCTAAAATAGGGATTGGAGCAGAGCCACATTCATGCTGTGGGGCTGAAGACCATACAATCCACCCAGCATCCAAATTTCACTGTATTTACCATGGTTTTATGCACTGTGCCTAAGCCAACAAGATTTTTCCCACTTCCAATGGAAGCATCTTCACTGGGAGAGGGAAGAGGATGGAACCCAATGAGCTGAGGGGCAGTGGTGGTTGATGTGAACAGTCCCAGGGCTGCTGCTGGCTCCCACAAGATTAGATTAATTCAGATTAATTCATTTGAGATTAGATTCTGTCGTTTGAGGGGTTTGTGATGGTGCAGCAAGAAATCACCTAATTTAAAAGAAAGAAGATGCAGCCATGGACAAAGCCTGGGCTCTGTGGCTGCAGGGGACAGCGAGGTGGGAGGGAACACTCCCAGGAGGAAATTTCCCTGGAATTACAGAATTCATTTCTAGTCTGTTCTATTTTCCAGCTAAAGGAGTGACAGCATTTTCTGTTCCTGCAGAGCTGGAGGAGAAACAGGGTTAATACACAGGAAAACAGGGTTAGAAGCAAAGGCTTGCTAAGCTCTCTGCTATTCTTGTGTAATTATGGTGCCAAAGGCTTCCAAGATAAAGGATTTTAGTGGGAACTGCAAATGCCAGCTGCAAAATGAATGAGAAAAAGCCACATACCCACAAGAATAGCAAAGCCTCCCTTGTCTCTGGATCCCAGTATGCCCAGCCCTCAACACAACCAACAGGGGCTCAGCCAAACCTTCCCAGGGGATGCAGCTCCTTCATCCTCTGAGCTGGATCCAGGATCTTCCTCCTTGCCTTGGGAAGGGCTTTGCCAGGGCTGGCACCCTGGAACCCTCCCAAAATGCCCCAAAATTTAGACCCAGCCCTTGCTGAGGCACTGCAGCGAGTCCCCCACTGCTCTCCAAACTCCTTGGATGCTCTTTTCCCCTAAAACAAAAATCACTGCAGGCTCCTGCAAGACCCAGGGCTATCACCACAACAAACAGTCCTTAACTCACAGCACATCTTTCCTCCTCCAGCCTTCACCCCCTGTGTCTGCCCCAGCCCTGCTGGGATCTGTCAGATCCGTGTTTAACAGATGGGAAGGCTCCAAGCTGGTTTTACACGTGAAAAGCTCTTCCCCTCCAGCAATCTCAGTGCACACAAGGCAGGGAAAATATGTTCCAACAGTGGGAATTGTGGCAGGGGGTGCTGGGGATGGGTGGCAGGGCTGGGAGAGGGGCAGGGACCCCATCCAGCCTGAATCCCTTCATCCTGGCTGTGCCTGGCTTGATCCCCACCCAAAACAGCAGCAGGACACGTGCTGTGGAGAAAATCAAATGTGTTCTGTAGCTGGG
>WBND01000197.1:290470-302807 GCA_013398595.1 Tychaedon coryphoeus | reverse complement strand
TGAGATGTTCCCAGATTAATAATACAAATGCACTCTAACAAGGAAAGCAATTGCAAAGCAATTTTGCAGGGAGCTGAACAAAGAGCAGGATAACAGCTCTGCTTAATAGGAGCTGTCTGCTGCTTTTAATTCCTTCTCCACTGCTCCCTCAGTGAGCAGAGGAGCAGCAGGCAGCACACCCTGGCTGCCAGGGCACCCCACCAAGGACAAAAGCCAGGGGGGCATTTATTGAATTTATTGGAGCTGTTAAGGGCAGAAAGGTCCCTGCACAGGGACAGGGGACAGTGGGGACAGTGAGGACAGTGGGGGTGATGCCACAGCTCCTGGGCACTGCTGGCTTTCCTGGGATCCCTCGTGAAGTTGAGCAAAACCCCCAGCTAGAAACACCAAAACTCACCCTGCTGCCCTCCCCAGCAGGGGCAGTGCACACAATTCCTCCTATTTTCATTTATTTCACCTGAAAGTATTCCCAAGCAGCTGTGAGGATCCTACCAACATCCCAAAGGCACCCTTGGTGTGGGTTTAACCCCATCATGTGCAGCTTCTGAGGAGTCTGATGTGATTAATGGAAGGAATATGGAGAGGGAGAGAGGTTATTCCAAAGCATCACATTGAAAGGATCTTACCTAATTCCTTTGGTTTGAGCAATACTGTGGAAGGAGAGCCTGGACACTGCAGAGATCACCTGGAAATGAGAGAAAAAGATGCTGCTGTGCTTACTGAGGACACAGGAAGGTTTGGAGGGAGCCCAAGGACCCCCAGGCTGGTGCTTGGAGCTGAAGCCCCAGTGGAATGGATGTGCTCCAGTCCCCCCCTCAGTGTCACCGTGTCACCAGCAGGGCTGGGAGGGCAAACCCTGCTTCAGGCTCCACCACTGAGCACAAAAGACATTTAACCCTCAGCTATAAAGGCATTATTGAACAGCTTCATCCAAGGAAACTCCATCCCCACACTCCTTCAATGAGCCCAGACCTGCCCTGACAGGTTTTGTGCAACACCAAGAAGCATTGAAAAAACCCTCTGGCTTTGTATTTTATTACAAAAGGATTACAGCTCCTCTCGTGTCTCTCCTCACACAAAATGATCTTATTGAGGCAAACTTGCCAAGACTGAGCAGCTTCTTGCAATTCAATAAAGATGCATCATCAGTTTGTCAGAGGTGAGTGCAGACCATCGCCCTTTTCTGGCAGAAAACAGCCAGGAATGAGTCAACACCAAAATATTCTCATCAGCACTGCAATCAGAAGCAATAAAACCACCAGGATTTTCAGAAAAACTCCCATTTTTGATGGAAGTTTTAATTGCTATGGGGAATTTTCAGTGATGAGGAACAAAGAATGGGTTTGAATCCCTTGTAGATTTAAATTGTGTTTTACTCTTGTTCACAATCACCATTTCAGAGCTGGAGGGATAAAGACAAACCTGTTATTTTTGGACTGGTTTCCAACCTGCTGAGATGGGACATGGATAAAGGGCTCCTTGAGTTGGCTCCAGGTGTACAAACCCAACCCTGGGGGCTGCTGCTGCTGCCTGGAGCTGCCCTGGATCCAACCCAGCCACAGGGACCCCTCAGGTTCCTTTATTTGGGAATTTTACTTTGGGATGCTCCCCTCAGCCACCTCCACACCACCCACCCAGGGACCACAACCCTGGATTTTCTGCTGGGATGGACTCAGAGCCCCTCTGCCTCCCACATTTTTATCCCAGGACATCCATGAGAGCCTCATCTCAGACCATCCTTTTCCTCCACACTTTTGCAACCTTCACTCCTCCCATTTTTCATTTGCCATGAACTCCAGCCTGGCTGTCAGCTGCTGCTGCAAAAGCCAGGGCAGCAAGGAAAAAATCTGCCACAGTTTGGCGTTCAGTGGGTGATTTTCACATGGAAAACAGGGAACAGAGCATCCCTGAAAGGCTCCAGGGCTCATCAGGGCACAAAACACCACGAGTGTGGTGGAACATGAATCCCAGACAGGGCACAGAGACTGGAGACTCCACTGGCACCCCCAGCCCTGCTCCAGGGGGCTTAAAATAGTGCCAGGGAAGCCCTAGACTGACTGAATGAGTCTCTCCTGTGCTCTATTTTTAGCCTTCTGCAGTAAAAAATCCAGTTTATGAATCAGACAGTTCCACCGCGGGGTTTGACTCGCAGGGAAATTTAAGAGAAAAGCTCCCTGTTCTCCTCACCAACAAATTTCCCTTTGTTCTCTGCTGAACAGCCCCAAGCTCTGCACATCCTGGCACATCAAAAGCTGGGCACTGGTTCCAGGGAGGAGCCAGCACAGCAGAGTGAGGATCCCAAATCCACACTCAGGGGAGAAAGTGAGGAGCCAGCACAGCCCAGGTCAGCAAGGATCCTAAATCCATGCTCAGGTAAAAAAGTGAGGAGCCAGCACAGTCCAGTGAGGATCCCAAATCCACACTCAGGTAGAAAAGTAAGGAGCCAGCACAGCCCAGCAAAGATCCTAAATCCACACTCAGGGGAGAAAGTGAGGAGCCAGCACAGCCCAGATCAGCAAGGATCCTAAATCCCTGCTCAGGTAGAAAAGTGAGGAGCCAGCACAGCCCAAGGAGGATCCCAAATCCACACTCAGGCAAAAAAGTAATGATCCAGCACAGCCCAGACCATCAAAGATCCCAAATCCTCACTCAGGTAGAAAAGTGAGGAACTAGCACAGCCCAGATCAGCAAAGATCCCAAATCCACACTCAGGTAGAAAAGTGATGATCCAGCCCAGCCCAGCCCAGTGAGGATCCCAAATCCACGCTCAGGTGATAAAGCCAAGCCTCCCAGTGTGAGGGATCAGGCACAAAAAACCTCTTTGAAGCATCTCCAGAAGGCTGAACAGCAACTATCCCAATATCTGGGAATATTTTCCCAAACAACAACTCCTGCTAAGAGCAAGACAAAACAAGAGCAAGACAAAACAAGAGCAAGGCCAGCTCCTCACAGCCCCCAGCCCCCAGCCAGGGAAGTGCTTAAGCATGCATTTAAGGAGAAGTAATCCTCTTAATTTCAACATGATTAAACAACATTCTTAGAAGTAAGTCAGCCCTTAAGTGTTTGCTAAACTGTGTCTCATTTTCCCCTGTAAAACAGCTTCTTATTTGCAGGCAAACCCAGGCCTGACTTGTGGCTCTGGTCCCTGACCCCAGCTGAGATTTTCCCTGCTTCTGGAATATCAGGACAGACCAAAACAACAAAAACAAATATTCCAACCTGCCCCTGAACACTTCAGGGATGGGGCAGCCACAGCTTCTCTGGGCACCCTGTGCCAGGGCCTCCCCACCCTCCCAGCCAAGAATTCCTTCCCAAAATCCACCTAACCCAAATCTCTGTCAATTTAAAGCCATTTCTCCCTGTCCTGCCACTCCATCCCTTGCCAAAAGTCACCCTCCAAGTCATTTGAAGATGTTGTTTGCAAAACTCTTCTCTTATCTGTGCATTTTTCTTGCAGGAGATGTAGGGCTGTGGCTTTTAACAACGGGGGCTTATGCAGATTATTGCTATTATTATTACTTCTTCACCCATTTCTCATTGCAATTTCTTCCCTGGAAACTGCATTCAGCACACAAAATTTTCATAAAAGCTATATATAACATCCCACTGACAATAAGATGGCAGGAATATAAATAGGAATATAAAGATACCAAATGCAGGTGATGCACAGACACTTTTCTCTACCTGAAAAGGGTTCGTGGGGAAATTTCTGGTGGTTTTGCCATGACAAGTGAGGGATGCCCTTCACATTCCTGAAATTCCAGTGTGTGAATACAATAATTCTTGTATTTATGGGCATGAGTTAAATCCACCCACCCAGCTGATCATTTACTGGCCAGAGAGATCATTGCTGCAAAACAACAGCACCACAAAGTGAGGCACCAGGGCCCTGCATGGGATTTAAAAAGGAACCAAGTTCTGCACTTCCTGGGAAAAAGAAAGAAAATGAAATTAAAATAAAATAATCAAGGCTCAAAGAGTGTTCCTCACACTCACTGGTCACTTTGGAAAAAAAAGCTGAGTAAAGAAATGGGATTTTTGAAAAGAATAAACTACATCACTTCAATAAAAAATTCAGCACTTTTCTTCCTTACTTCCAACACTTTCATTTAGGAATGATGGATTTTTTAAATAAACCAAAGCCTAATAGAAAATAAATTATTATGTTCGCTCCTCTTCTACTTCCTACAGCATTGTTTATGGCTGATGGTATCTCTGAGCATCTAGAAAACTCTAAAATAAACTTTTATTTACTTGAAAAAACAAACTGACCCAGCTGGGCTGGAGAACACTTTGCACAGGAGGAACTTTCCAGCTCTGGGCACTCCAGGAGTGACCCTGGGAGTGGGAATGAGCTGAGGGCTCACAGCCAGCACTGAGCATTTCCAGAACAAAAATTTGCTTCTAAGCAAATCAGGAGCTCTGCCCCACAAGGATAACTCTGGGCAGAGAACTCTCTGTGCCACCTCTGCCCAGAGAGAGGGAGTTTCACAGCCTGGAATTACAGGGAGACATTTCTGCTTTGTCCCTAAACTCAAAAAGGACAAAACAAATCCTCGGGCCAAGCATCCCCAGCCTCAGGCAGAAACTTGACCCCAAAATCAGAGACCAACTGATGGTATCTCTGAGCAACCAGAAAAAAAAAAACAACTCTCAAATAAACTCTCTCAGGTTTGAAAAAACAAACCAGCTGGGCTGGGGAACACTGGGAGGAAGGCAGAGATCCCATTTCCGAGCTGGATAATGGCATCCCACAATGAAAACACTGCTGGGAGCAGTCCCAGGGACAGGAATGCTCAAGGAAAAGCAATCCTCAGAGCAAGATGGGTTTGATCCAGCTGCAGAATCCTGCATTTTCTCCCACTGGCAGCTCAGCTCTGCTCCTGTTTGCTCCTCTCCCTGCACACCTGGGCACTTCCCAGCCCCTTCCAGGCACCTCCTGGGATTTGCAAACCAAGGTCTCAGCAGCAGCTCCCAGCCTCCCATCTCCCTGCTGGCAAATCCCTGGAAAAGCAGAGCAGCCCAGAGTGGGAGGGGAGCACAAAGCACAGCCTGCTTGCTCTGGGTCAGTCATTTCTGCTCTTGCCTGGGGTATAAACCTGCAAGGACCCCAAGGCAGCCCTTTTCCCTTATTTCCTTCATTTTTTTTCCTTCATTTTCCTTATTCCTTCATTATTTTACATTAAACTCATTATTTGGCTACATTATGTGCTGGGGACGCAAATATTAAACAACTGGGTAAAGCCACTGCCGATTTCCAGTGGGAGCAGGACTCTTGTAGGATTTTAACAGGTTTATTTTGGGCTCTTTGGGGCTGGCATCATGTCTGAAATCATGAAGCCTTTCAAGAGTGAGCAGTCACTGCAAAACCAACACTGCTCCCTGACAAGGAGGACAAGAGAACAATTTGGGTGGATTTATGGCTGCTGCCAGCAAATCTCTGCACTCTGTCACACCACCAGATGCACACACCCCATCTCCCGTATTTAAGGCACCAATTTGTCTTTTCCCATCACAGAAGAGCTGAGGAAGGAAGGGAACACTGTCACACATCTTTGGGGTCCCTAAACCCCAATGTCTGTGTGTCTGTGCTGCTCTGCCCCCACCCCACAGCAGCACCCCCGGCCAGGGGCAGGGCAGGGCAGGTCCCTCACTCTCCCAGGACACAAAGATCCAAAGGCAAGAAGAGAAGAGGCAAAAAGCCCAACACTGAGAGCCACAAATCCCAGCTCCCTGTGCCTCCCACAGCTCCCAAACACAGGAATTAACGCCCTGAAACTCCAGTGCCTGCTTTATGCTGAGAGTTCCTCTAATACAACAGCAATAAAGAGTTATTCTGCTCCTTAATGGGCTCTCTCCTCTGCCACGCTGCTGAGCCTCTGCCTCTCTGAGCACTTTTATTATCTCCATGTGATAGCAGCACTGCAGCAGGAGCTGCCTTTGATGGGACTTTAAAAGCCTCAGGGGGGGAAGCCCAGCAGTTTCTCAGCCAAAGCCAAGAGAGATGAGCTGGGCAAGAGCCTGCAGCTGGGCAGGGTGCAGAGGTTTATTTGATGGCCCTGGAATAGTGGGAGAGTGAGCTGAGCCCCTGGGGAGAGCTCAGCAGCACCCATGGGTGCTGGAAGGGCTCAGGGCACTGGGTGAGTGCTTGAACCCTGAATTCAGGGTTCCTGCAGGTGACAGGGATGAGAGGGACACACCATGAGTCTGGGGCAAGCTCAGCATTTCTGCATGACACAGAACAGCATTAATTCTATATTAAATGAAATTAATTCAATATTAAATGAAACTACTCCAGCACTGGTGGGCAGCAACACATGGAACTGACACCAGGGATCAGAGGGGGGTGGGATTGATCCTCCAGGGCACTCCATGAAAGAAAGGAGAAAGCAGCTTGGTCTTGTCAGAGATTCCTGCAGGACAGAGCCCAGGAGATCCAGCCCAGACTGATTCCAACAGAGGAATTCTCTGTCCAGAAGAATTCCTGCACAGAACCCCAGGTTTGTGAAGAATGCAATGTTTAGCACATGCTGATCTTGAGGGTTTAAATTCTACTTGCACATTTTCTGTGACTCCAAGGCCTGTTGGAGCTGTCCTTGTATTTCTCCCCCTCTGGAAATAATTCCCTGTGTCACTCCAAGATGCCACCACTGCCCAGGAGTGCTGTGTCACCTCCCAGCTTTGGCCACCTCACTGATCCCTCACTTCTCACACAATCCCAGAGCACCCCAGCACAGGCTGGGATTTGCTGACCTGTAAAGCACAAATCAGACCAATTTTGCCTTTGCTCAGAGCAATAATGAAATATATTTGGGCAGAGGGAGCCAGCAGGGAGAAGAAACTAATAAGAGCTTCAGTTTTATTGCAGCTGGGATTTCAGCACACTCCCAGAGGATTCCCAGAGAAAAAGAGGATTCCCAGAAAGGCCTGAGCACTGCAAGCTGAGGGCTGGCTGCTTCCCTCCAGATTAAAGATATTAAAAAATTGCCTCTTAAAAAAGAAAAAAAAAATCCAGTGTGTAACTGGAGAGGGCTCGTTTGCAGGGCTTTGTGATGGGTACAAAAGGAGAGTGTCCTTGGGGAAAGGAGGGTAATGAGGCAGGGGAACTGGGCTTTTCCCTGCAAATTAAAGGGCGAAAAACCACAAATAAAGTTGCTCCAGGGCGGCAGTGCCAGCACCAGAACTTCTCACTCCTCAGCCCAGCCCCTCTGCTCTGTGCAGCCCCTTCCCTCTGCCCCTAATTAGCTGTTCCCTAATGAGGCTGGGGGGTGCTGAGCAGCAGGGAGGGTCTGCAGCGTGGGAAGGTGTGGAGCACACGGCAGGGCGTGGGCGCTGACGCTGCTGAAAGCCACCAAGCTGTGCTGGGCACCTGGCCCGGAAAAAGGGGCAGGAAGGGAGGGAAAAGGCAAAAAAAAAAAACCCTGAGCTGCCACAAAGCCACGTCGTGTCCAGGTGTGACACCAGCAGGATGATTCCAGCTGCTCAGAGCAGAATTCTTTGTGCTTCCAGGTGCTCCAAACCCTGGCCATGGTGCTCTGGATGGATCTCTGCAGGGTTTGGAGAGCTCAGGAAAGGCTCAGAGCTCAGCCCATGCTAAGCAGGGTGGTTATAATTATCATATCTGTGCTTTCCATGGATGGAACCATCAGGAATATTCAGGGGAAATGACGCTGCAGACAATTCCTGACCCCACAGCAGTGATGTAAAAGAATGGGATGGTCAGACAACCCCAAAAATGGTTCCAATATTTGTCTTACGCCATAGGGAACACCAGGACAGGCTAAACTTTGTCCAGAAATCCACTGCTCCTGCTAAACATTTGAATTCAGACAGATTTAATTAAGTTTACTCCCCGAATTGTGGGTCAGCTGCTCCACAACCTCATCCCCTCCTCGTGCTAAAGAGCTCCAGACCCTTCTCTGACCCCAGCCCATAACTCAGGGTGCCCAAAGTCAGGCACTTAAGCAAAACCCTCATCTTGTGACTCAAAAAGAGCCACCCTAAAAACTCTTACAAGCAAAAGCTCCTGTTCCTTAGGGATTATTTGCACCCTAATAAAAAACTGCTCAGGCAGAGCACGGAAAAGCAGCAGCTCACATTAATTCCTGGTGGAAGAAGGTGAGGCAGGGGCGTGGCTCTGCTCACAGCTGTCACCTGGGCTGCCCTGGAATTCTGCACTGCACTGCCACAGGCACCCAGAAAAGCTGGAATTGTTGAAGGGGCCTTGGGGCAACCTGGACTAGTGGAAGGTGTCCCTGCTTATGGGACAAGGTGGGTTTTAATGCCCCTCCCAAACCATTCTGTGGTTTTATCACTCCATGACCAGACTCTGAATTAAAAAGCTCCCATCCCAGCCCTGTCATCAGCTCCACCTTGAGCTATTCCAAGTGAATTCCAGCCAAGGGCTCCTTGCACAAGGAGAGGCTCTCCTGCAAAAACACCCCCTCCTCCCCCAGTACTGATTGGATTTGTCAAAACAGATGGAAAAAGCAGCTAGTCAGATGCAAAACATGGATATCCAAACCTGCTTCCAAGAAAATGGCTTCAATCTGTATTAAGTTTAATCCCTTTCGATCAAGGCCTGGGATGTAAGCAGAAAATATTACAGATTTTCACATACCTTTGGGTTCCCATTTCCCTTTGGCTCCAAAAGGGAGCTGGGAGGTCACAGCAAAACATATGGAGCACAAAAAAAAAAAAAAAAGAAAAAGAGGTTTGGGAACATTTTGCACGTGCAGGAGAAATTGGAAGCATCCATATGAAACCAACCCACTTGCACAAAGAGTCATTTACCTATCAGGGAGAGAGAGAGCTTAAAATTCTCCTTCATCATTATTCCAAGTGCTGAAGGGAAAAAAATGTAGCTGTGTATAAAAAACATCGTGAAGGAAAGTGCTTAAAAGTTTGTTTCTTGGGTTTTTTTTTTTGTATTTTGCACGGTTCCCTGTTCCTGGCAGGGTCCCAGGTCTCTCCAGAGAAGTTTAAATCCTTTCCAGTCCCAGAGCAGCAGCGCTGGTGGGAGATGCCCAGGAGCAGGATGGGTTTGTCCCTCCCTGCCACACCCAGGGCTTTGGTTTTGGAGTCCCCATCCCACCAAATGGAAAATCCCACTTCAATATCCCACTTCAATATCCCACTTCAAGGGAGGCACCTGCAGCTCAGCCTCCAGAAGTGCTGTGCTCCAAGCCCTGAAGGCAGAGGAAGCTTTTCCACTGATTCCTCAGGCTTGGAGCCCTGGATTCAGCTCTACCTGCAAAGCCTCAGCTCTGCCCCAGGGAGCCTCAGGGAAGCCAAGTCCCTCCTAAAGCCCCCCTGCAGCAGCAGCTTAACCATCACAAGCCCTTTGAGACCAGCTGTGTTTCACAAATCAGGGGAAAAACTCGTTTAAGCTCAAAGAAATTCCTGGAATTCCAACGTACACAAAAGAGGCAGGAAGCAAACAGGAGTTTTTCAAGCGCACTGTAAAAGGCAGCTTTTAGAATTTGCCTGGGATTTGCTGCTTTGATTTGCTCAAAACCTGGAACTGCTGTGTTTGCAGGGATGGGGGACCTTTGCCACTGAAGTTTCTTTCCCTGCAGCTACACGGAGTCAGGGCTTGTAGCAGGAATCCCACTTGGCTCCACACATGGAGGGGCTGCTCCAAGCTTCCTGCACGAGCACAGACCCACCTGGATGAAACATCTTCACTTCCACAGCTTTAAAAAAGATTTTAAAATAAATAAAAATAAATAATAAAAAAATTTGTGTTTGTTTTTTTATTTTGTTTTTTGTGTTTTTGGTGTTGTGGGGTTTGTTTTTTTTTGGGGGGGGGGTGGTTTTTTTCTGTTTTTTTTGTTTTTTGGTTTTTTGTTTTTTTTTTTTAAAAAGCAGGGAAAAAGGGCCCAGATGAGAAGGAAGCTGCTAAAGAACTCGGTGTGCCCATGAGCTCTGGGAACACAAAACCAGGACAGGGCTGAGCTCTCCTCTGCCTGCACTCCCCAAGCAGCTCAGAACACAGAGTGACATTGAGCAGAAACACTCAGCAAGGAGAACAGTAGGAAGAGAAGCACAGGAAAGCAGGATGAAGTTCATTTCCTCAGCCCTAATCCTCTCCCAGACTCCGGGGAGGAGAAGAACCTTGTAAACTCCTGGGGTTTTTTATCATTACAAACAAAATTCCCCCAAAGCCAGCCAGGTCTGAGCTGCCTCCTTGCCCCAGACCAGCAAATATCCATCCTTCAGGCACTGGGGACACTTGGACACACAACCAGAGCCCATCACATCCCCAGGGGCTGCTCCAGGGCCCCCAAAACTGCTCTTCAAACTGAGACTGAGCTCCAGCTTCACCCTGCACTGTTTGCAAGTACAAGGTCCTGGTTTCATGAGTAAAAACCTCTGATAAGATCACCTCAAGCATCCTACAACAGCTCAGGTGTGGTGCACGAGGAAGCAAATTTCTCCTTTCTAAACCCAGGAAACTTTAGTTCAAATTATGAATTAAGGTCTCAGCCCCTCCTCCCGAGCTGGAAGAGGCTCCCAGACCCCACAGAGCCAGGGAATCAATCTGGGAATCATTTCCCCATCTCCTGCACCACTCTGTGAATGTCTGCAAGCATCCAGCCAGTCTGGAGAATAACTGACATGAACTTCAGCCCTCCAATATTGCCAATTTAGCTGCTGTTATTGTCCCTTCCAGAGCTCCTCTAAGGAAAGATGCAGGCTGCCACTCATGGAGGCAGGCAGGAGAATATTCCCACTGCTCCCTCCTCCTGTCCAGAAGATTTCACATCAGGAACAAATGCCCAATTTATCCAGGTTATTGAGAGCCAACACAGGAATTCACTGCTCTTAACACAGAAAAAAAAAAAAAAAACAACCATCCAAAGGTGTAGAATGCTCTGGTTGAACTTTTAGCTGTAGTAAGGAGAAATTCCTGATATATTTCACCAGACTGTTTCTATCCACTCATCCTCCCTGCCCTGAGCACCTAAACCAGAGGGATGTGCCAAGATTGTGCTGCTGGCCCGAGCCTCCATCAGTGTCACCCACTTGGACACCTCAGTCACTTCCTGTCAGCCTCAAAAGTGTCACCTCTGGGTTTCCTGGAAAACAAATGTGTCAAATTCCCAATTCCTAGCAAAACAGGCAGGAGCTAAACCAGGATGTTCAGAAGACTGAGGGTAAGGAGGAGCAGTTCAGAGCAGAGAGGAGAAATTCCCAGTTCCTGAGGCAAGGTCAGATCACCTTTTTCTGTGAGTTTGCATCATTTTGGGGGGAAAAAAAACATATAAATATTTAAGTCCTTATTCTGTAAGAAGAGCCACAATCAGTGTTGAATATCAGAGCTCCTGATTTGTGAGTTTTGCTCTTCCCCACTACACAATTCCTGCCCAGTTTTCCAAGAACTGTTTCAAATGGAGGAAAACCTGGGAAAGCACAGCTCTACCACGAGCTTTTCTCTTTGCAATTTTTCCATGTTTGTCACAAATGAAGCCTCTCAAGACTGAGCAGTGCAGCAGCAGAGCCAAGACATCCCTGTGCAGCAGGGATGCTGCTCCTCCTCTTCCCTGCCCTCCCTGAAGGAGATAAAAGGATTGGGTTTTATTTTATTACAGATTCTGCTTTGCTGGTGAAATACCTTCCAGAAATAAATGTTATTTCAGAAATAAAAAAAGAGTTTTCCATCAATCATATCCTGAGAAACAACCCTCTCTTTCTCTCTGATTCAGTTCTCAAAATAGCAAGCCCTGAATTTCCCAAATCCATGATTAACTGGAAGCATCAAGAGGTTTCCAGACAAAACTCTGCTGTCTGGAGCAGCCTCCTACCCCTGGGCAGGTAAATTCCTGTCTGGGCTTTCCAAAGAGAATGGCACATGGGACAGAGACCTCTGACACTGCCATATTTATTCCATTCATTAATCCAATGACATCAATTAATGCATTTCCACCTGCAGGAAGGCAGGAGCCAGGGGCAGACAGAGCAGCAACCCACAAAGCATTTCCCAGAGATGCTCAGAAACCACCTCCCTTCCTCTCATCCTGTAGCAGAGGATAAATATACCCACAGAGTGCTTTGATTTGACTGAGGGTGTTAAATTTAGTCACTGCTCTGCCTCTGCAGACAGCACAGTCACTGCTCTGGGGGTGGCTGAAATGTGCACTGCTCCCAGCACACTGCAAAGGGACCCAGAAAAGAACTGCACTGAAAAAACACCCAAAATATTGGCTCCCCTCAAAGCTCACAAATGACAGGGTGGAAGGGGAAGCTGGATGGATTTCCATGGTCACTGCTGCACAGAGGGTGAGGCAAGATGATCTAAGGGTCCCTTCAGGCCTAACAAATCCATACAGCTGTA
>WBND01000197.1:263842-290361 GCA_013398595.1 Tychaedon coryphoeus | reverse complement strand
AAAAAAAAAAGGAGTCAGGCATGATGTTTTCAGCCAATGATTTAAGGAATGTAAATAGCTTTGTCAAGGATGCTCAGGCAGGTTCCCCAGCTGGATGCTGCAGGGTGAGCTCAGCTCTGCCCAGGATGGTTGGGAGCAGCAGGAAAAGCAGAGTGGCAGCTGGAGAGCCCCATCCTCACCGGGGAGAGGAGGGGAGGGGAGGGAACAGCACAGGGGGTGTTTGCATCCCAAGGGAGCTCGCACATCCCTGCATCCCCAGCTCGGTGTGCAGCCTCACAGCAGCTCCTCGGCGGCTCCCAGAGTGTCACCAGCTGTTTATCAGCTGCTAAAAACGCTTTAAAAATTCATAGGAACAGATTGAGCAAGTGTGGAACACGCAGCGAGCAGAGGCTTTGAGGGATTTCGACACGCGACGTTCAAATTGAGTGGGCTGGTTAGAGCCAGCCGTGGTGCAGGAGAGAAAATGCCAAAAATACAAAAAATACGGAAGACAAAAAATACACTCCACACAGCATCACACAGAGAAAGGGAAATGTGGCTTGAACCACCACGTGCTCCTTCTCCCAGCCCTTCAATCTGAATTTAGAGACAAAGAGCAGCTGGGCCATGCACTGTGGTCAGCCTGGGGTTGTAGGAGGAGGGAAAAAATGGGATTTATCCACATGTCCATACACATGGATGGCCCCCTGATGGTTCCAAGGGCCCAGGTTTGAACACACAATGCTGATAAAGGTCACCAAGATGGATGAGAGTCCTTGACAACACCCTGTGCAGGAGGGAATGAGGGTCCCAGCAGCCACGAAGGGAAAAAGAGTAAAAAAAGGAACAGGAATTGCTGGTGCCAGCAGGGCAGAGTTATCAATAAATGTCAACACCCAAAACTGCATCCCAAGGGCCACTCATGCAAATGTGAGGATGGGATCAGAGAAATAACTGCTCAGGTTTGAGCAGGGCAGCCCCAAGGGTCAGGGAAAACTCCTCCCTGGAGCTCCTGTCCACAACAAAGAGGTTTTGTAATCCAACAGGTAAAACTGGTTTAATGGAGCTCCTGGAAATGCCTGACAAGTATTTACTTGTGGGAAGGGAACAGGAAAATGGGATTTGTTCTTAGCTGGCTCTCTTGGCATTTTCTAACTGCCAGGAAGAGAACATTAAAATCTTACTGACTTCACGAGCAGCAGCACTGAGTTAGCACTGCACAGGGCATTTTACAGAGCACAAAATCCTGAAAAATCCCAGGTCAGGGTGAACTCCTGCTCAGGTGCTTCATGTGGGACATGAAAATCCACACTGCAAATAACCACATGTGCTTAATGGCAGCAATGTCTGGAGTTCCCAGAGGAAAAGCTCAGCCTGGTGTAAAACTCAAAACTGAGGAGTGGGACAGAGGAAAGAAAAAGGCTTTCTGTTCTGATCAATGCTGAGGAGCATTTTGGTTTTGTCCAGTGAAAAAAGGCAATGAATATTTCCTGTATGTCCACAAACAAACAACATATTTTCCAATTTTGGATTTTAAAAAAAAGTCCCTGAAAATTGAGTTTTAATGACTTCCCCCCCTCATCTGCTGTTTTTTGTTCAAAAAATCTTTTTTTTTTTTTTTCACGCCACATTTTGGCCAGATGTAGACGATGTGCTTGGACTGCAGAAAAGAGCATTTGATAGCATTACCAAGAGATAACCAGCTCAGCCCAAGCCTTGCAAAAAGAAAAACCTTTTGTTTCACACCAGGCCCTCAGCTCCTCACCAGCATCATCTCATCAGCCCCACCGGTCCGCGGGGACGCATCTGAAAGGTTCGAACAACTCCCCATCAAAATCAACTCTCTGCTCGGATGAGACTTCCACCAAAGCATCAAGACAGCACGAGACAGGCTGTGAAAGAGGGGAAATATATTCTTGTCAAAATGACATCCCCCCTGAGGAGCACAATACCCACGAAAGCGCTCGTGCCGCGTCGCGTTCCGGATCCCGCGCTCCTGAAAGGCGTGGAATGATTCTGTTTGACTGCTTCAACAATTTAACACTCACACGCTCGGCTTTACAGCTGGAGAAATAAAAACCACGTGGTTGAGGGGTAAAAGGGAGGAGAAAAAAGAAGAAAGAGATGTATGGATATTTTTATATCCGTGAAGGGAATGTTCAGCTGAGCAAACTCCTTCTCCCCCTTGCTGGCTGGAAATTGGATTTACTGCTCAGTGAGAGGCTGGATTTGGGGAATTGGGTGCAAACACCCAAAAGCAAAGCACCAAACTGGGTGCAAACACACCAAATTCTGTGTTCCCACCACTCTTCCAGCCACAACCCCAAGGAAAAACCCTCCAGGTGTGATGTGTGCTGAGCTATAAAGTGAACAGGGATCTGGGCTCTCCGTGGGACGTTCACAGGCACCCTGAAATTCGCACCAGAGCCAAGTTTCCCTCCAACAGCAGCATCCTGATGGTGCCTCTGGACAGCAGAAAACAAATAGGGATAAAAAAAAAAGCCCTTCTAAAATATGCAATCAGCACAGCATCAGTGAATTTGCCACCCCAGAACTTGCTAGGATCCCCTCCCATGTTCTGTTCCCAGTGCTAAACCCAGTGCTGTTCCCAGAGCTGATCCCAGTGTTCCCAGTGCTGTTCCCAGTGCTGATCCCAGTGCTGATCCCAGTGCTGATCCCAGTGCTGTTCCCAGCTCTGAGCAGGACTCAGCCCTGTGGAAATGCCCATCTCTCCTCTCTGGCTGCTGGCCCTACCAGCACATCTGTGCTGTGCCTTTGTTTGCCTGGGGCCACATCTGTCCCTGGAGCTGCTCCTGCACTGCACAGTGCCATCAGGAAAAACTTCAAATAAATACAATTGCAAATAAAGAAATAACACAGTGCAACCTGTTAAGTGAACTGCTGGGGTGCTCCACGCCTGTTGTCACTGGGATTTTGACTTCAGAGCATTTCCCCAGCCCAACACAGATGAGTCACTGGTGAATCTGCATTTGGGATGTAAAATATGGAGATCTCCCCTTCCCAAACCCCCTCTAAAGCTGCGTGACACTCAGACAACAGAGTGGAAATGATAAGCTTTGATGGGGAAAAACTATGCAGAAAAAGGGCCAGAAGTGTATTAAAGTATATTAAAAAGGCAGCACGGAAAGCAGTTCAAACAGCTCCCTGTAAAGCAGCTCAGCTCTCTGGGGCTCTGTTTAACAGACATCCTTTTATTAGAAAAAGTCGCTGAAGATGGCTGTTTAGCACTTCCAATAAAGGATAGGTGGATGGGGATGGAGGTTGGGTTTTTTTCATTATGATTACAGAAGGGTCTGGGGCTGAAAGAAAGGGAAAAACCTCCAGATTCTGGATTTTGTTTTTGCCCCATTCATTAACACACCAAGATCTGAACTAATCACAGGCTGGGGGGATTCTCTGACTTGGAGAGTCCACCAGTCATCCAGGAAGCTGAGGAATAAGCACTTGGATGATGGAAATTGAGAAGGAAACGCAAAAACAAAAAATAATGAGTGATGAAAAGAGAGGCTCTGCAGCCAGCCCATCTCCCTGCCCCACACACCCCTCTGACACAGCTGGACACAGCTGGCTGGCACATGGGGTGAAGAACACGACATCTTTCATCCCCAAACCCCTTAAACTGGAATGCAAGAGCTTGGCAGAAGCCTCCAGCTACACCATTTTGCAGAAAAAAAATTCTATTTTATGAGCTCCACAGCCAGTCAAGGGCAGGGATTGCAGCAAGCAAGGAAGGAACATCTCCCCTGGGAGAGGCAGGCAGAGCAGGGGGGTTCCTGCCCTCTCAGCAAATCAGAGCTGATGCTCCTCAGCACCCAAGAGCTGCCAGAAAAAATCCTTCCCTGGTCCTGCCTGCTAAACCTTGGGTCTGCTCCAATTTCCTCACCGTGGCATGTTATTAATGCTCATTATCATCAAAATCTTGGAGTGCAAGTAAAATTGGGTTTGTTTTCCACCCAGGCTTGTGCTTCCCACATGTCACATCCCAGCACAGCAAAGAGAGGGGGCAAATGCCAGGGAAGAAGTGAGAAAAATATCTAAAGGATTAGGGAATAATCTTGGAAAGACATGGGATGTCCAGGCCCTGAGTGAGGCAACACCAACCTCCCACCCCAGGTTTTCATTAGAACATTACAAAATGATGCAAAATTGCTTTTGGTGTCAGAGAGAGATGACCAGGGAGGCCATCTGGCTTTAACCAGCTGATGTTTTCTCCACACACTCCTGTCTCCAGAGCAGACCTCAGATTTGTTGCATTATCTAAGCTCAAACATGGCAAAAACAGGCTGGAGGTTTTAATATCAATCCCACTGCCTGGTTTTCCTGCTTTGAATATGAAGAGAATGGGAGTTGAGACAGGAAAAAATAGCACTGTTAAAAATAACATTAAAAATGCTTCTATTTGGGCCCTCAGGCCCGCAGAGAAAGATGTTTCATTATCCAAGTCCAAGAAATTAATTATGCTTTAATCATTTTTTCACTAAAAAAGGCAAGTCTATTTGGCTTGCTTTGCTCTTGAAGGGGAACCCTGAGCCAAGCTCCACTCCTGTTTGTTCATCTCACCCAGGATCCAGCCCAGGGCTCATTGGGGAATTTGGGATCACCCCCTGGACCAGCCCCCCCAGCTCTGCACCCCTCCTTGGTGCCAATTAATAAATAACTCCATTAATAAACAGAGCATCAGCACTCCCTGTGTGCAGGCAGCAGCCAAAGCATCTCCTCTCCCCCTCCAGAACAGGCGAGATCCTCGTTTCAGGCTGAAAAAAAATCAACTTATGGTCAGTTTGAAGGGGATCAGACAAGTTTGGCACCACATGCACAAATCCAGCATCACCCCAGGCAGCTGCACCCCCTCCCTGGTGCCAGGGGAGCCCCCCAGGTTTTGGGGGGTTCCAGAGCCCCCCAGGCTCTGGCCAGTGCCGAATCCTCTCGCCTGGAACTCCAATCTGGTTTCCATAGAAACACACAGGAGCTAAATCTTATTTACTGAGTTAAAGAAAAGGGCTGCACGAGCTGTAATTTAGTCCTGGGGGTAAATAGGACGTTATGAGAAATGCAAAGATTTCCAGGATGGCAAAGAAGGTGGATTTTCACTGCTGGCTTTTCCTTTAGCATCAATTATTAGACTAGGATTAGGATAAATCAATGCACACCTCCTTTAAAAAGTTCTGCTGCCCAAATTTCCTATTAGATACTTACACATAATTTTTTTATTAAATGCTAGTGCATTTGGGAAGATTATTTCCTATTCCCCAACCAGAAATAATCCCACTAAAAAATGAGGAAATCTACATTTAGTAACAGGTTCTACCTTGGCCATAACCATCATTTAAAGCAAGTATCATGACCTCAAGTCCAACAAGATGCTCTCAAACTGCAACCCCTCACTTTTTTTCCAACAGATCTATTTAGACCAGACCATAATTTCTGTAACAAGCCACTTATGGGCACCTGAGGGAAATGCTGTTTGTAAAACATTTCATTTTGGTGCATCCCTTGCTCTCTGCTAAGAAGGAAGGTTCCTTGTGTGCTCCACAGAAACACACACACAAAATCTGTCAATGCTTTGAATATTAAGATTTACAGGTTGGAGACATCCCTCAAATCACTCTGCCTTGCCCTACACAATGGCAGGGTTGGAATATGTATTATTTGGGATGAATAATACATGATGGCACTGTAAATCCAGTCCCAGCTGAGCTGCAGCAAGGAGCCAGGAAGGTTTGTGGGACCACACTGAGCTGGCTGCAGGGAGCATTTATCTCTTTGCTAATGAAGGGAGCTGCTGCTCCAGCCTGCAAAAGGGGCTGGGAAATCCTAATTAATGAATGGTATTCAAAGCCCAGCACGTCACTCTCTGTGACAGCCCCAATCTCATCCCATCAGAGACCCTGGGGCTCACTCCAGCCCTGGCTGCTGGGAAAAGCTCAGTTTAAAATAAATGAAGCACTGGCAAATATTTCCTTAAGGGGGGGACAGGAGAGTGAAGTGCATAGGAGACATCATTGAATAAAGGGCACCTGCAAAATTTGGGGAAGGATTGTGTTTAATGCCCTTTCACTGGGCTCAGCCATCCTGCAGAAAGCACCAATTCTGGGGGACAGTGGAGGCTGCTCCCAGCCCAGCCCCATCCCCAGGATGTGCCACATTCTCCCTGGCACATCATCCATCTCATCACAACCAGGAATCACAGCAGCTCCTTCCCAGCCCAGCATTTCCCTGTGCTGGACCAGCCTCACAGCCCAGGCTGGACATTCCAAATTGTTCTTTCTAAAATGACCATGGAAGTGGCTTTTCAAGGCCTGACAGCAGCACCTGATGTTTTCTCATCAGCTGAGCTGGGATGACATTGCTCATGGCTCTGCCAGGGTAATAAAGGAACCAGCCAGCAAACAAAGCAAAAATCAATATGGATGAGTGTAATATTTTTCATAATGTCTCTATTGTGCACAGCATTCCTCATGTAGCTATTCATAGACACACTTTTCCTTCTTTTTTTCCCAGGGAATGAAGTGATGGGAAATGTTTCTTATACCAGAAAACCCAACACTGATTCATCACCCCTGAAGAGTTCATAGATTAAACCCAGCTAGGAGCAGATGAAATCAAACACCCAGCTGAACTGGTGGAGCTGATTTTTCAGACCCATCCTCAAGCCCCAGCTCCTGCTGGTGACACTGGGGACATCCACATGGCACCCCAGGGCTGGGAGCAGGAAACTGGGCTGAGCCCCTGGATGCTGGTGGCAGGAGCAGAGGAAGAGGAAGGACACTCAAACAGGAAACTTTGCAAGCAAACACAGCAGAGCCACATCCTCTCCATGGCAGCTGTGACCCCAAATGACCAGTGCTGAAGGGAGGGGGGAATTGGGAGCTCTGGGGGTGAAGGCTCCAAGCTGGGAGCACAAGGGATTTGGGACCTCCACCAAGGATCATCCTACCCCAAAAGAGCTGCCAAAAAGCAGGGAAAAACTCCCAGGCTTCCAAGTGGCAGCTGATGCATCAGCCAGCACCTCCCTGCAGCCCTGCCCTGCCCTGCCTGGCACCAGCAGCAGGACCAGCCCAGTTTTCATTTATTTATTGCCAAGCAGGTGCTGCAGGATAAGCATGGAAACACCAAAATTCCCCCCTAAAAAAGTACCAGGCAGTGAATCCACTGTGTGGAGTGTCCCCATTCCTGCCAGGGAATGCCACCATGCCAAGCACAATCAGAGTCTCCTGATATCAATTAGGTACAGCAGAAATGACCTTAATTACCCACCCTGGGCAAACACCTCGCCAAGTGTGGAGCCAGCTCTGCTTCCAGGCTTGGTGTGGACACAAAGGTGAAGCCACTGCCAGACAGCAAAAGCTTTGATGCAAAGCTTTTTTCTGGTGCCAAGTTACCTGCCAGGCTCAAAAAGTCACTGCCACCCTCTTCTGTCCCCTGTGTCACCTCCTGACAACCCCACTCCAGCTGCTTTGATATTGAGGAAGAGCAAATCTTTTGCAAAGTCCTTCAGTCCACGAGGCAAATCCCACCATCCAAAGGCACCTCAGGGCACCTGGCTGGATGCAGAAAGGGCTCTTTTTATTTTAAAATATCCAGTTCTGCTGCTGCAAGGCTGAGCTTGCCTGCAAAATAACCCAGAAGCTGCAATGCCCAGCCCTGCTCACAGCCAGCACCAGGAGCCAGACACACTTTGCTGCTGCCATTTGATTTTAATTGGTGCCAATTGTGATCCCCAAAGCATCCATGCAGGAAAATCATGGCTTTTTTTCCAAGCAACTGGTTGGGTTTTGGTACCTCCACCAGGGGTTTTGAGTTTAATAAAGGAGAAAAGGAAAAGAAATGATTCCTCTGTGGCTTTGCTGGTGGTGAGTAAGCAAAAACCATTGATTAAAAATGAGCAATGAGAAGAGGAAGTGCCTCTGTGCTCCACAAACAGCTCGGGACACAATGGTTTATACTGTAGGTAAATGTAAAACAGGGAAATAAATGAGCTCTTCTTGGACACTGGCCTAAGCCACAGGATGGCAGGATGGAAGCAGCACTGCAGGAAGGGACCCTCTGAACTAACCAGGAATGAGAAGATAACAACAAAAAGGGTGGAAAAGAAGATTTTACCTGGCTCAGAAGGAGTCAGGATCTGCTGGAGATTCCCAGCCTGGCTCCCAGAGCTGCTGCCTCTGCTCTGGCTCCAGCTGGGCACCAGTGAGACCCTGGCAGCTGTGAGAAATTCCACCCTGGGAGGGTGGTGGGGCTCTGGCACAGGGTGCCCAGAGAAGCTGTGGCTGCCCCTGGATGCAAGGCCAGGCTGGATGGAGCTTGGAGCAGCCTGGGATTAGCAGAAGATGTGCAGGAGGGGTTGGAGTGGAGCTTTGAGATCCCCTCCAACCCAAACTGTGTGACCCTGCAGACCTTTTGACACCCCCACCACTCCTCACAGCCATTAACAAAACCCCACAGAGCTCTAGCAAACAATGCCATTCTCCAAAAGGAAAAGCCAAGGTGCAAAACCCACCTGAGCAACCTGGCCAGGGGGAGAAGCAGCAGGGTGATGCCTGGGCTGTGCCCTGCACGTGTCCTGCCACAAGCCCCAGAGCAGGAGGAAGCCAAGCCAGGGCTGGAGCAGCCAAGACAAACTGAGCTGTATTTATATCCAAAGCACTGAACAGCAGGTAGAAAAGCAGAGATCCAACACAGCTCTGTGCAAAGGGGAAGTGAGGGGTTATCCACGGCCATGTTTTTGAGGAATATTTGGTATATTCAGAGCTGTGGGCTTTGCAGTGAGTGATCCATGCCTTCAGAGCAGGCAGCTCTGTGCACCCATGCAAGTTAAAAAGGGAAATAAAAGTTGAAAATCACACACAGCCTGTTAAAGATATTTTCCCCTGCGCCCTCACCCAGATTCCCACTGGGAAAACACGAGTGTGTTCATTTATTGCATCAGCAGGTCTGGGGGGAGTGAGTCACAGAGGTTGGGGACATTTTCTTTGGGTGACTGACCCTTCACCATCACCCCAAGCCCAGCAGCACAGCCAGGATCCCAAGGGTTTTATTGCTGGAGAAATCTCCAAGGGAAAGGGGGCGTGGAAAGAGTTTTAACTCCTTGGAAAGGGAAACAGAAATGTGAAATAAAATAGAGTTGAGGCTACAGAGCCCAGCTCAGCTCCCTCCCCTCGCCCTCCCCAGCAGAATGTGCACAAACACATCCTGTGGCCAGGCTTTTCATCTGCTGCCAGGGAGATAAAGGGAATTCCTGCTGGCTGGGGGGGAGCAGAGGCACTGTGAGGCAGTGCTGGCACCAGGACAGCAGGAGAGGGTCACAGCAGCCACTCTGCTGCCACCAGCCCCGGGGGACACAGCTGGGGACAGGCTCAAACCACCCCTCCCCTCCAGATAGGAAAAAACCACGGAGATCTGAGCCCTGCCTGGAATTCCTGTGCCAAGGAAAAATCCAAGAAAAGCCAGGGCTGGAGGCAGGGGATGCACCCAAGGGACAGGCAGGACAGCACCTTGCTGTGCATACTCCAAAATTTGGGATGGATCCATAAAGCCCTGTGCAAGAACCAGGAATGACAAAACTGCCCAGGGATGGAGGGTGGGGGAGGTTTTTGGGATGGGTTTGGCAGAGCTCAGGCTCAGCTCCTGCAGGGCTCATCCCAAGGGAAGCATCACCCCACGGAGCTCCCTGCTCACCCTGCACAAGGAACAGCTGGAAACCAATGGGATTTGTGTCTGGAAAAGCATCTGAGGGAGGCAGGCCTGGGGGGAGTGAAGGGGACACAGAGAGAGGACAAAAGGGGACACAGAGAGAGGACAAAGCAGCCAGACAGGGATGGGAAAAGGCTGCAGAGACTGGGGGTGTTTAAGCCTAGAAAGGTTCTCTCCAGGATTTACCTCAAAGTAGCTAATCTGCACTAACAGGAGTAAAACAAAGAGTGATGTCACCAGCTCCATCTGCTTCAAATTTGCTCTGAGCTTTAAATCTCCCTAATTAATTTTTTTTTTTAAAAGAGAGAGAGAAAAAAAAAACACCACCAACATTTGCTAAATGAACCCAAAGCGAAGCACACACAAAATTCCTTTCACCCCAAAATACTGGTAGTGGGAAGCTCCAAGGAGCTGTAAAAGGTTATAAAAAGCAGCGGGGGGGGATGGCAGGGGAAGGGGCACAACCTGCAGGTTTGGGAGGTGACCCTGGGTGCCAGAGCACAGCACAGCCCCAGCTGCACTGGTGCTCTCTGCTGCTGTGGCCTTTCCATGGCTGTGCAAATGGAAAATCCGATGAGGTTGACATCACACCACGTTGTCACCTCCTGGGAGCTTTGGTGTCAGGTCAGAAATGTTTTTTTTTCCTCTTGTCAGACTCGCTCGCAGCTAAGGTCATTTTCTGCCACAGCACTGCAGCCAGGGCTGGCAGCTCAGCCAGGAAAAGATTTGGGGAACTTGGGATTCCCCCAGGAACAGCCCTGCAAGGAGAATCAGCCCAGCAGGACCTGGCAGAGCTCAGGGAGCACCTGCTGAGGAGTCACCATGGTGTTTGCTCCAAACCAACCCTGGGGAACACCAGCTCCAAGGTGGATTTCCCCAGTTCCACACCTCCCTCCAGCCCTCCTGCACGCTGGGAGTGCTCCCCTGCACCAGCTGCTCACACACTGTCAGCTCTCCCAAACAATCCCAAATTTGCCAAACCATCAGTGGTTCCACAGCCTGAGCCAAGGCCTTGTAGAGATCTGCTAGAGAGCTGCTGGAGCATCAACAGTCTCCAAAAAACTCAGTGTGGGGCTTGATTCCTTAAATCACAAATAATTCCAGGCCCTGAGCTTCCTAAAAATGTAGACCTATACAATTTAAATTGATTTATTAATGATACAACTGTATTTCAGCGCTGGTTCTTCTCCCCAGATGAAAGCCCCTTTCCCAAGCTGATCCCACAAAACCTCTGGCCATCAGCAATATTGGGATACTGGGCTGCTGCTTTGCTGCTTTAATATCCCAACTCACACAGCTCCTTGGGATCTGATTTATAACTATAGCAAAAAACCTTACTGGAATCAAAACTAATTTATAGACTCAGGAGGGGGAAAAAAAAAATGACGTCTTCTAGATCACACACATTGCTGTGAATCAATTTCCATTTTGTGCCCCTGGTGCAAGCTGGGTGAATAAATGCCAGGAGTAATGAGTTTGGAAACAACCAGTAACAAAGAAATGACAGTCACTAAAAAATCTTTCTCCTGCCAGGAAACCCCAAGTGCAGATTAAAGCAATTACCAAAACCCAGTGACGAGGCAGAGGAGATGGGAATTTGAACAAGGAGATGAATTTCTGTCTTTTTTTTTTTTTTTTGTCTATTTTACTTTCCTCCTCCAAACACAGGCAGGGAAGATGCTCAGTGCTCTCCTGCTCAGGAGCTCATCATTGTTGGAGGGGGATGAAGTGAGCAGCAATTTTGGGAGTGGGTGATGAGTGTCCCAGGGGTTTGAGGGCAGGAGAGGGAAGGGCTGGGCATGGAAAGGAGCAGCAGCTGCAAAGAGCCACCACTCACAAACACATCATGGGGTCACCCAGCAAACTCCAATTTCCTGCAGGACATCTCTCCCCTCTGCTTGTTTCTGCCCTGTGCTGCTGCATTTTGAAGATTCCCCTCATCAAAGGTGCCTCATCCCCCTCAAGGTTTGAGCTTTGGGGGTGGCAAATGTCATTTCACAGGCAAGCCCAGCTGGAGGAACCCCACAGCCACCTCCTCACACAGCAGCACTGCAAATGTCACACACAATCTCCTTTTCCACCACAAAAAAGGGATGAACAGTGGACAAGAAGTTTGGAAATGCTCTGTATCAACAGGAGCACAGCCAGCTGAGAAACACAACTCGCCCAAAATCCTGAAAATCGTCCAAGTGTGCAGCCAGCCCTGCAGAAGGCCTGGCTGTCACCAGGAAGATGCTTTCAATGCCATCTGCTCTTCTTTGGAAGCCTCAGCTCCATGGGCAGGGACAAAACTCTTTATTTATCAAACCTGTGCTCCCCAAGGCACCTCCTGGGTTGCTCTAGCTCCTGGTTGTGCTTCCTGCACAGAGATTCCCACTCACAAAGAGCTTTGGGATCCTCGAGGATGAAAAGCAAGGGGATGTAAAATCATTTATTTCTACTTTTACCAAAGATTAAAAGCCAACCACCAAGTCAGGCTGACAGTAATGCTCTCAGGAACTGCCAGACATTGCTTCACTCAAAGAAAACACTGAGATAAAAATTGAATAAACTCACAAGAAGGTGAGATCCAGGTGAGATTTCACACACATCCCCTCCACCCACAGCTTCAAGCATCAAAGCCCTCCCTGGAGAGGACACAGCCACTTCCAGAGCACACATCCCATGTGGGGATTATTTGGGGTTATTTCTGTCAACTTTCCAAAGAATTTGGCAGCTGCAGCCAGCCAGGCTCTGCAGGCAAGGATCCCAACAGCCCCTGATAAGGAGTGATCCTCTGACCACTGGAATCGCTTGATGTATGGAAGTAATTTGAATTTCTGTATCAGAAATGCAAATTCAGCCCTGGGGCCATTCTCCTGGATGTGGCTGCTGGCACACACGTGCTCCAGAGGTGAGTTATATGGAAAATAAGAGCAAAACTAATTACTGGTCCCAGGCACCGAAGCTTTTGTTACAGTTCAGAAGGGAAAGAAACAAAAGGCTGGTATGAAAAACCACCAGGGTGACTCGTATTTGTCTTCCATGGAGAAAAGCCTGGCTGAGACAGATCTCCTGCATTCAGGGGAGTGACAGGCAGTGCCAGGTCCCATCTGTCCTTGTCTGGCACAATGTCCAGAGGGGGGGATGTGGATGGGAGGAGGTGGGTGCCAGGGCAGGACTCTCCAAACCACCCAGTGATTCCTCACAGCACAGCTCCCTCCAGGGCTGGGTGCCCTGGGCTTTGTAAAATACTGATGTGTAAAGAATTTGGAGAATTTCTGGGAAAGAGCCAGGTTTTTTAAAAGGAGGTGGTGAGTTATCAGCAGCACTGGTCCCTGCTCTGTGCTCCAGCACACCCAGGAGCCACTCCTGGTTACTCCATGCTCTGAAAATCAACATTTTTAGCAACAGAAGAAGGGAAAACACCCTGAGCTGATGTAAAACCCCAGAGAGCCTCCCAGCACAGAAAGCAAATGGAGCAGAGCATGAGCATGACCTGAGGATGCAGAACAACACCTGCATGCTGTGCTTTCCCAAAAAGATGAGCTGCATCCCTGGCTCTGGATCCACCAGCTCCATCATCCCCCACTGAAAGGGATGGGGATGGAGCACCCTGAGCTTGCCCTCCCCACTGAGCCACTCCTGGAAAAGCACCACCAGCAGCTCCAGCATCCACATCTGGAGCTGGGGGAACAAAGCTGAGCTGCAAAAAGAATAAAGTTTGCAGGTGAAAGCTCAAGAGGTGGGGGGCTCAGCTCTCCTGCGACACAGAGATGTCCCTGTCAGCCAAGAATTTCAGCTTGGCTTCAAAAGGACCATCAAAAGGTACCACAGCCATGTCACCTCCCCATCAAAGCCCTGGCACAGCAAAATTTGGGTGTCCTGCTGACAGAGGGACCAAGGGAATGGAAACTCCACACACCTGCAGCTGCTGCGGGGCGCAGCACGAGGAGGAAAACCACTGAGCAAAAGGGAAAGGAAAACACCTTTCACTCTTGTGAACAAAACAAAGGCCTGAAATGATTCAAAACAAGCCACAGAGGCCAGTCTGGGAGCAGAGTCAGGGTGAGCCTTGCTGGAGTGACAGGAGCAGCTTGGTCTGGGCTCTGCCAGCACCCTGGGGTGCTCCTGGGGGTTCCTCATGGCTCTTCCCTCCTGCCTGGAGAAGCAGCCCCAAGCTCTGCCCTCTGACTTGCATCACCACCTTCTCTCAAGTCTAAATACTCATTAATTTATTTTTAATGTCACTTTTGTATTTTTTTTGATTAAAAGCTGGTGCGCCCAACACTTGCTTGTTTGATTGAAGGAGAAACCTGCTCTGTGCAAAGCCTGGCAGAAGTGCAAGGGAAGCATTTTCTCTGTGATTGACAAGATAAAGCCTCCCCATGATTGACAGGACAAAAGACTTTTGTTTTCAGTTGATAGGCAATGCAGTAATTTTCTTTAAACGGCATCTTTTCTCCTGAAGTCCTTCTGGAAAAAGCACAAACCACAGGCTGAACCCCATATTGAGCTGTATTGATCCCCTGCCCTGGGGAGGAGGCTGAAAGCCAATGACTACCATGTTTTCCATTGTCCAGAGCCTCAAGAACTCAAAAAAAATCAAATATTTGAGAGCCAACCCCGCTCCTGTAACAGACACAATCCCTGTGCAAACAGGAGCATCTCACCCCATCACCCCGTGCCTGAGGAGAAAACAAATCCCTGAAAGCAAATCCTATCCATCCCTGCCTGTTCTCCTCTTTTCCTTCCCTCATCAGCTTCCCTTGTCCACCAAAAATAAAAATCAGTTCATGCCACGTGTGTCAGGGTGACAAATCTGTGGTGGTAGATGCACATCCCAAACTCCACGAATTCCAGAAACCCTCACCCTGCAAACACTTGTATGTGGAGCAAGAAACTCATGCCAAGGTTTAATTCCTCCCCTTCACAGCTGTGCCCTCAAAGGGCTGTTAAAAAGTGAGTGTCACCCCTTCCATGTCACCTTCAGGGCTGATAAAAAATGGGTGTCACCTCATAGATGAGACCTCAGGCATCCCAGTGGTACCTGCTGGCTGAATTATTCATTTTGGGGGATGCTATGGCAGCCCAGTGGGAAGGAGGAGAGTGGGACACAGTCCCCAGCTCTCAGAATAAAAAACTCACCAGATTAAATATCATTTTAAATGAGGACAAAACACACTGTGTAAAAATTTAAAAAAAAAACAAAACCACTCAAATAATATGCTTTTTAAACAAAACTATCAGCTGCATTTCAGCCAAAATTAGGAGGTTTTTTTAAAATTTAGAGTTTGTCTGGAGATTAAAAGGTGAGAAATCCCCTTGCCCTGCTGTAACAATTGCTGTTATAATAAGGAAGATGCTTTGCTGTGTTGTGAGTGCATTAGAGATCCTGGTACAGTTAATTTATATATCCATGGGTTATATCAGTATTTAGGAATATCACACAAAGTCATTGAAAGAGAAATCCCACCACATTCACCTGGAGGGATAAATCTGAGTGAGAGCACAGGACAAAAAACCCCAACTCTCAGAAACCAAACCTGAGCAGCACAACAAATAAAAACGTGCAGGTTTTTAAAAAAAAACCCCTCATTTTCCTGAGTCACCACCCAGGCTGACCCTGGCCAGCAGCAGAAATCAGCTTTGTTTGCCAGCAGCAAAAAGCAGAGGTGGGACCTGCAGCCTCCTCCTGAAAAATAACAATAATCCATGAGCAAAGGAGCAGAAATGTTCTGTGAATAATGGCTCGGGACAGGGGGAAAAGAGACACCCACGCCTGTTAATGACACTGCTGTTCCTCCCCACAAGTTCATGCATATTTCAAAAGGCCAAGAGCTCCATTACTCCTCATTCTTGTAACATCAGGAGATTCCAGCCCAGCAGGGAGAGAGAGGCAAAGGAAGCACCACAGAGGGGAAAATTCACTCTGGGATTTAATCCTGCTCCTGCCTCTCTAAAGGTGGGATGGGATCTCCAGCTTGAGGAGAATTTGGGATTTGGGGTTCAGGCTCTCTGGGAGGGCAGCAGGGATCTGCTCTCAATGTCCTCATTGTTCTCCCTGCAGAATCAGCCCGGAAAATTGTTAATTATGAACCCCCAGAAGTGAGAAAAAGCCACCCCAGCTCATTCTGCTGGTTTGGGTCTGCCCTGGCAGCAGAGATGGTGGGTGGCACTTGGGTTTTTTTGTTTTGTTTTGTTTTTGCTTTTGCTGACAACCAAATTCTTTGAGCAACTTTGGTTTTTTGTTGTTGTTTTTCTTTCTTTTTTTTTAAAAAAGCAACCGGGAAAAAAAATTGAATTTTGATCCCACCAGGGACCCACTGGGCACTGGGAATGCAAAACCAGCAGTGCCAAAAATCCTTCCTGAGCAGCAGCAGCAGCACAGACTCTGCCCACCTCAGCCCCTGACAGTATTTTATACAGAATTCACTCTGTTATTTATTATTTTCTGCCTGCCCACACTGTCACCATCCACTCGTGTAAAAAGGTGTTTATTTCTGTTTACACCATTAAAAAGACAAGGGGTTTACACAACTAAAAATATTTTGTAAAAATATTTGATGAAATTTAAAAAATAATAAAAAATTAAAAAATACTAAAATAAAAAATAATTTCGTATTTTCAAAATATGGAATTACTGAAATACCCCACAGGTAACCAACCCAGCCAAGGTGGGAGCACAGAACCCCAAAACATCATGATTTACATCTAATGAGAAATTTTGGAAGAAAAAGCTCTGATGCTGCTGCCCTGGCTCCATCCAACCCACTGCAAACCCCCAGCTCCAAGTCTTCACCCTCATCCCTCCCCAGCCCTCCATATCCTTGATTACCAACTCATTTATGCAGGAACCAAAAAAAAACTTCACAGCACAGAGACTAAAACATTAAAGCAATAAATATCTGGGTGTTTATATAAATCATCACATAAATATTTTGGCTGCAAATTGAATTGATTTTTTTTCCCTGCTTTGTGCCTCGCTCAGGCAATATTGATGGGGTGATGGTTTTGTGCATTACAGGGATTTTTTTTTTTTTTCCTCTCACAAGGAAATGGATGAAGAAAGTCAGCCCCTGCCACACCATGAATACAGAGTTTTTCAAATGCTGAAAGTGAGTAATTTCACCATAAAATCATGGAATGGGTCGGGTTGGAAGGGATCTTAAATCCCATCTCATTCCAACCCCCTGGGCAGGGACAGGTTTTTGTATTCCAGGTTCTGGAATTCCAGGTATTTCAGATATTCCACTTCTCAGGGCTCAGGTGATGCAAAGGACTCACAGATAACCAGTACCAAAGTCAACAACTGCAGTTTATGCTGGAAATTTTGTGTATAAGCCTTGGTTTTTGGGATTTCTGCCAGATGGGTGGACACAACAAGAAGGTTTAAGGACAATTTGAGGCTTGTGGTGCTGAAAACCTGGAAAATTAATGGCACTGTCCTGCAGGTTGGGGAGATTCTCCATGGAGCTTCATCCTTGCAGGTGGACAAAAGCAGCACTGCCAAAGAGCTCACCATACCCAAATTCAGACCAAAAAAACAGGAATTAAGCAAAGCACAACCCCAGCTCCAGAGGGGCAAACCCAGCCCCAGCGTCCCCATCCCACAGGGAGGCACAAACATTGAATTTCTCCGTGTCAGCTCTTTTTTTAACCAGCTGGAGCAGGAAGGGACAAAAAAACACTGCTTCTCCATTAATTTAAAAACTTATTGCTCCACACTGGTGCACCCACACGCAGCATGTGCAGCTCTTTTCTCTCTGCCACGCTCCAGCACCTCCTGTGCCTTTAGGGGCCGGGGTCCCACCACTGCTAACAGGGCTTTAATTCACTCTCACTAATATTTTATCCGTGGTATTAGGTCATGTTTCCCTTTCCACTTGAAAGGCATCTCCAGCTTATTGGCAGCAGTGGAATTAATAGAGAAATCATGAGGAAGCAGAAGGCTGGGGCCGTGCAAACCGCACGGCGCACGGGATTATTTCCAAACAATGAAATTAATTGGTGTCATCAGCCGCGAGCAGAGAGCTGGCATTAAAAAACATGGAAGATTATTGACAGCCCCCGTGCCTCCTCATCCATAAAACATGGGATGGCATGGTTTTATTTGGTTATTTCCTATGCATGAAGGCTCTCCCCTGCACGGGGGGTTGGAGCAGGCACAGCTGGGATGGAGATCCCGCAGCCAGGAATTGTCTGGGACCTCAGGAATTGGTCCCAGATGAATTAAGCAGGCTGGTTTTCAGTGGAAGTGGGTTTTTTTGGACACCTGGGATGCAGGGATCTGCCTGCTGCAAACTTCTAGGGAGGAAATCTTACTCAGTACAGGCACGGCTCATGTTCAGCTCCCAATTTCAGGTTTCCATTTCCCTGGGCTCTCCCATCCCACACAAACAGGAGCAGAGGATTTTGAGCCTATAAGCGGAAGATTTTGGCCCTGGCTACACTGTCTTCCCCTCAATATTCAAAAATAACTGAAATTTTTGTAAAGCCCACCCACCTGAGAGAGGCAGACGAGGTGTGATCATCTGAGCAGAGCAGAATGAGCTCAGAGTTGTAAAAAAATAAAAAAAAAAACCAAAAAAAACAATGAATCCCAAGTCTTGAGAAGGCATGTGTGAATGTGTTTTGTTTTGGAAGAAAAAGAATAAATAGTAGCCTCCAGTCAGTATAATATTTATCCACATGCTTCACTTTGAAGCTGAGCCCTTGTTGGCTTCACGTGGTGTGTGCACACACTAAGGCTCCTCCAGAAGAGGCTTTTCTGAAAGCCCAGCCTTGAGCTAGGAGAAGAAAGAGAACTCTTCAAAACCAGGTACTAATGGAGAAAAATAAACCTCATCACCAGGGGAATTAGCACTGTCCCTCCCAAATCCAAAAGGGGATTTAAACAGCTTTATCACTGCACCTTCTGCAGATCTCTGAGCTCACAGGGCTGAATTCTGTGGCAGGAAAAGCAAACTGAGAAGAGCAGCCCAGTTAATCTCCAAGAGAAATCCCCACTCTCTTGGCTGCTGGCACAAAGAGGAATTTCTCTGTCCTGCCTTTTCTCCCTGCCATCACTTGGATGAGTTTTGGCAGGAATACCTGGGGAGGTCCAGGAAGGGACAGGAACAGGGACAGGGGATAGGGACAGGGGACAGGGACAGGGGACAGGGACAGGGGATAGGAACAGGGACAGGGAACAGGGACAGGGAACAGGGACAGGAACAGGGACAGGGAACAGGGGATAGGGACAGGAACAGGGAGAGGGAACAGGGACAGGGTCATGCTGGGGCAGCAAAGCCCTGCAAACACCAGCACATCCAACAGCCCTGCAGGAAACTCCCTCCCAGTGCCACAGAGCTTTGTCTCTTGCCTCCAACTTATTTCTGTTTTCTGAAGCAACTCCATGCATTTCCCTTCAGTGTCCCCCAAGCAGAAACCACCAGTGATGGGTGGCAGGTTCTGCCCCAACCTTGGCACCCCAAATCCAAATTTCAGGATCCAAACTACACTTTTATTCAGTTTTCACACATTTCAGCACAAACCAAAGGGCAAGAAATCAAACAGCCCTGCCTTCCCCAAACAGAAGCACCACGAGGACCAGAGCCATCGTTCAGCTCCTTCCTTTCCCCCATCAAATGGTTTTTTTCTCCTCAAAATTCCAAGATATTCACACATCACAGATTATCATCACTATCAAAAACCCTCTTTCACTTCACCCTCTGCAAACAATGGGAAGGGAAAAGTTTCCCTCTCCGTATCTTGCATCTCTTATCTCTCTCCATGGGTCCTCCAACTGGTTTCCTAATCCTAAAGCAGGATTCTAAATTCCAGCCTGGCACCCTTAATGAACACAACTGGGAAATGTCTCTTATCTGACCTCCCTTTCAGCTGGGGCACTCCTATTTACAGTCATGCTTCATTTTTCCTTAAGTGTGCCCTTGTTACCTCATTTACTCATTTATGTTTCAGAGGAGAACAGGGTAAAATGTGGATTTAATGGACCTAGAAATAGAACAGAGGAAAACCACAAGATCTGCTGGTTTGGGGCATTTTATACCCTTTTAGACCTTTCAGGAGTATGTGCTGCAGCTCATGCTGAGACTTCACAGAATGAACAGCTCCCAGCACAGAACTCTGCTCCCAAAAAACTTTCTCCAGCATCACCTGCCAGCCCAAGGGGCTGCATCCCACTTCAGCTGCTTCCAGGTTTTCCAGCACTGTATTTTAAAGGTCCCTGGCACTGTGAAAACACAAATCCCAGTGCTGAGCATCCCTGGCCACATCCCTGCCCAGGTCAGTCCTTCCAGGGCTCGTGGTCTGAACCTTCCCTTGCTTTTTAAACTCTGCCCCTCCTCCAGGTGAGGGCTGAAGAGCTGCCAGGGTGAGGTGGGAAGGTTCAGGCTCTGCTGCTCCTCTGAAGGGTAACTGCTCTTCTGTGAGCCATTGAGGGAGGAGAGGCACATTAAAACCACACATCCATGGAATCACTGAGCTTGGAAAGGACCTGGGATCACCCAGTCCCACCATTAACTCAGCACTGCCAAGCCCACCCCCAAAAGAATAAGGCAGGGGTTGTGCCCAGGGCTCCTGCAAGGGACAGTGAGAGCCCTTTGTGTCCCCAAACCAGCTGGGGAGGTGGCAGAGGTGCCCCCAGCACATCCCCAGGGGAGATTTGGGCTGGGGACCCCTCAGTGAGCATCAGGATGTCATCACACCACAAGTGTCCCCTCCCCTGGCCACCTGTCCCACACAGAGCAGAGCCATAGGGGTGAATTTGGGCTCCCTGTCACAGCAACTGACCCAAAAATCCAGCCCAAAGCCTCTGCACTCCACAATGCACCCCTGGAGGAGGATTCCTGCTGGGGTCCATCCCAAAGGAGGAGATTTCATGGCAGCCAAAGCCCACAGAGAGGGGAAAGCCCCTCTCCATCCCATCCCTGCTCCCCTCTCAGCTGCCAGGCTGAAAACTCAGGGGTGAGGGGAAGCCAGACAGGAATAATCTGTCATTTTCCTCCAGAACCAGGTCCAAAGCTGCCCAGTCTCCAAAATCAGGAACAAAACCTCCACCCTGGCATTTTTCTTACAGCCTCAGTCCTGCAAACCTTGCAATGACTCATTAACTGAGTTCTCAGCATCATTTTCCAGGTTTTTATGCCCTTGGAAATGCAGAAAAAGCCTGAAGCATTGCACAAGTGCTCCTTTCTCACTTGAAAAAAAAACCAATCAAAACCTCCAGGAACAGTTTAACAGTAGTGCTGGTTTGAAAATCATTCACTTTGAATTCACTAAACCACAGCCCCTGAATTGTCTGCAAGTCCAGGCTCCAGCCAGGGAGAGAAGGTGCAGAAGAGCCAGGCTCAGGTCCCTTCCCTAAGGGACAGCCATGGTGACAAGGCAAAGGATGTGGCCACAAAGAGCCACCCCAAAAACCCCTGCTCTCTGCAGGCTTCAGGGCTGGACATCCCCCAAATCCTCAGCCCCATCATTTCCTGCAAATCCCTCTCCTGAGCTTCTTCTCCAAGCTTTGCACCCACAGCTGTCCCAGCCTGTCCCAGTTTACCCCCCAAAAAAATCACATCAGGCAGAGAAACAGCCCTGTGGAAACACAGCCCAGCAGGATGCCAGCAAACCAGAGTTAATTAACCCTTTTCCTTCCTTTTCTCTTCCCTTTTCCATCTCCTGTTGGATTTTAGGATCCCCAGCCAGAGGAGCAAGCACCACGTCCCAGTTTGGCTGGGCTGGACAGGGAAGTTGTGATCTCAGGACTTTTCATCAGTGCACAAATGGAATTTGCCAAGAGGCATTTTAAGAGTCAATTCTTCACACTCCAGTAATTAGAATAATATTATGAACAAAAAAAAAAAAGAAAAGGGGGAGGGGGAGGGCAGGGAGCAGAGCTCCCACAGGGACTTGGCTGGTGGAGGAAAAGGGGATGAGCAAACAGCCAGAGTCAAGTGAGGCCCCAAGGCAAGAGCCCTTCACAGGATCCCTGCAGGCTGGACTTCAACCAAAACCTTCTCCACTTCCCAGCTCTCCATTTTTCTGTGCTGGAGTGTTTTTACAAGAAATTTCTTATTTCCAGATCAAATATGGGGCTGATGAGCCAGACCCAGCTGCCTCATCAAGGTCAATGGGTTTTTTCTGTTTCCAGGCAAGAACATTCAACCCAAGGTCCTGCTTCAGACACTCCCAGTGAGTAATAAATCTCTATTCTTTCATGAAGAATAAATCTCTATTATTTTAATGAAGAAACAGACATTGAAATCTAATCCCACTGAGCACTAAGTCCCAAAAAATCAGATTGTCACAGAAGAGCTGTCATCCACATCCACAAAAATCAGAACACTCCAAACTGTTGCATCACCTGAATATACATAAATATGTATATTATATAGGTGTGAATATACATAAAACCATCTCCATTATAACAGGATGGAGCATCCCAGCTGAAAAAGGAAACCAAACCAGAGAAAACCCAGATGCTGTGGATCCATCTCTGACATCTCCCTGCCCCTCCAGCATCCCACACTGGAATTTCCAGTGCACAGCCCACACAGCCAGCTTCACTGAGGGATTTCCAAGGGCCAAAAATTTCATTTTTTGAAATAAAAACTCATTTGCTGTGCAAGTGTGGCTGTGTGAGGCCAGCCTGGGAGCAGGGCTGGTGTGTGGGGCTCAGGACACTGCACAATGGTTACTCAGAGCTGCTGAGAGTGGGACTCAGCCAGTTCAGTTCCCATCTGCAGCGAGCTGTGATCTCAGCCCTGCTGCTGGAGCACAGAGCTCCCTTTGATAAATCTCTCTGTGCAGGGACTGCAGCACTGTTTCCACATGAAAGAAATATATTCAATTTTTTTTTCAATCATCTTTGCAGTCCACTGGTTTGGAAGAGCGAGTTTCCCTCTCTTGTTGCAGAGCTGCTGTGCTCCATCAGGCTCAGGTACAGGCAGGGCAGCCCAGCTCACCCTGGCTCTCCAAGCACTTATTTCAGTCACACAACCTCCAGTTGTTTTGTCTTTGATGTGTGCCCTGAGCAGAGTTTGTCACAGAGACATCACAGCAGAGCCTGCACTCAAAAATCCTCCTTTTATTCTCAGTGCACTCTGAAAGATCTGTGTAGTCTGTGTAAGGAGAAGAATCTTTCTTATTTTTTTTTTTAATATTTCCTTGAGAAAACTCCACAGAGCTCCACTTTTGCATCCCTTCTCTGCAGAGATGTGCAGGTTTTACATCAAGATACACAAAACCAAGAGAGTTTTTGGGGGTGACACCCACCACACCTCCAGGAATGCACAGCATTCACAGCTGGAGCTGTGTCCCAGATGTGGGGCAGCAGCAGCTCAGGGCACAGCTCCTCACCACTGCCTGGCACCGAAATTATGCCCAAAAAACAAAAACTTGGCCCAGGATTAGGATGGGAAACTCCACGACTGCCACATCACTTTTGCACATCGCTCCCTCCCGAGGTGTTTGGAGCCACTGCTCCCCAAAAACTCCAATCCCAGGCTGTGAAATCCCCCCCATCTGTCAGGCAGGGAGGTGAAATCCCAAACCTCACTCATTACAAATCACTGCAAACATCAGCCAAGCCCACCCTGGCTCAGAAATTCCTCAAACGACACCAAGAGAGGCCTGGGAGAAGGAATGAGAATCCCTGACAAATGCCACAAAGTGCAGTGCCCACACCATCAGCTCCACCCAGGCTGCATTATGGCCCCTGTCCTGCTGCATTAATTAGGCTCTGACCCCTAATTAGCAGGAAGAGAATGATGTGGGAGAGGGGGACTCTGGCTCACACACCATTAACAGTCAGGGTGCAAATGAATTTCCTGCAGCATCACCATCTGAGGATCATTGAGTGGAGCAGCCAAGCACTGGGGGTGAGGCAGGATGTTGTCCTGAGGAAAGGATGGCCAAGCATCACCTCCCTGGTTTGGAGCCAGGCAAGGAAAAGCTGGAAAACAAGGGGAAATTGATATTTAAGATACCCTTGCAGGTGATCCTGCTCATTCCAGCTTCCCTTGGGATGTTTAGAGAGAAGTTTTTCAAAACCTGCTCCCAGCAAATTGCTCCTGGTCAGCCCTGGGATTGTCACCTGGCTCCTCCCAGCACAGAATGAACACCCCAACACTCTGCAGCTCCAGGATATTCCTGGAATTTTCCACCTTTTCTGCCCTCACCATCCTCTCCACCCCTCCTGTGAGTGCACCCCAACATCCACACCCATCCTGCCGTGGGCAGGTGGGAGGAATCACAAAACCTACAGGGAGTTCTTGAAGAAATATTTAATTTCTGAAGGAAAAAGAGGGAGAGGAAGAAAAAAAAAAAATCCCATATCTGGAAGCTCTCCAAGAACAAACAAGCAGCCCATTCTGACAGCCAGTGGAACAAGATAGTCCAAGATGGTTTTTTCTTTCCCCTTTAGCTTTCCCCCATGAAGAAGTGTGGGAGGGAGCTGAGGAGCCTCCCCATCACCCCTGGTTTCTAAAGCTGTCCCTGCCTGGCACAGTCTCAACACCCTGAAGTCTCTCCAAAAGGAGACTCAAGAGGAGAAAAAATTCAGGGTGCAAAAGCAAATCTCACCAAACCCCCACTCTGCTGACACAGGTTCCAACACATTTGTGTCTGCACTGTTTATTTACTACAGAACATGAACATTTCCCTTCCTGGGAGTGACTCTGCAATGTAAAATAAGGATGTGGCAGGAGCAGGGCAGGGCCCAGCCTCACCAACCACAGCACCCAAATCCTGCAATATCCTGGGGACAGGGCATGGGACACCCAGGCTCCTCCAGGCATCAGGATCTTTGTGCTCAGGTGTGGTATTTCAATGTGTGAACTTGTACCAACTCACATCTGCCCCAAGAAAATTCACAATTTCCTACAGAAGCTTCTTCTCCCTCTTTTTTTCACCCTGTTTCACAGGTAAGATGCTGTGCTCTGAGCACTGGGGATGGTGGAGTTCAGCCACACCAGAACCTTCAGCCTGGCAGTTTCACTTTTTACTAAATCACCTTTACACCCATGTGTTAATCTGTCTCTAGAAATGTTAATTATTATTTGTATTATTTGGCCTTGGGACAGGCTCATCATCAGATGCTGAGGGTTTTAATGAATAAACAGAAGAGCTCCTTACAGAATAAAAAATTCCTTTTATTCCAAGAGTCCCTGAAGTGATATTAGCCAGGATGGATTTCCTTCCTTTCCCAGAGCACATGATGCTGAACAGTTAAGCTCAAGTGATGAGAGACCCACTTCCAGCACCAAGGCACACAAAGCCTGGCTTTGCCTGTTGGCATCTTGCACCCACAATGATGTTCAGTGTAAGCCTCAAAAATCCCATGACATAATCAAGGAGGCTCAAATGAAACACACAATAGCCAGAAATTATTGGATCACCCCCCAAAAAAAAGGCCTGGCATCTTCCCACTTTTTGGAGTCACACTTGTAGGTGTTTTAACCCTCCCAGGTTTTTTTTCCAAAGTACAAAAGGATCCTTCTCTCCCTGATCTAATGTCAAATTAACAAAAGGAGAACTCAGACAAATCAAGAAGCTACAAGGAAATCAATTTCATACACATTAAGGATATGCATTTATCCATGTCCTGATCAATACTTTGGATTCCAAAGCACTTCCATCACTGCTCGAGGCACAACTGCAGAATTCTCCCATCAGGACTGTGAGACTTACAAAAGATCCTGCCCACACTTGTTTGATCTGAAACACAACACCCCTTAGTGTGACCCCTTGGAAAAATACTGGGGAAAGCAGCCAAGAAGGGGAAAAAAAAAAAAGGCAAAACTTCCCAGAATGAACATTTCTGGCTCTTTCAGTAAGCTGCACATCCATAAACAGTCTGGAGTTTTAAGCAGGGGAGAAAGGAAGGGGGAAAAGCAGAGAATTTGCCACAGCTGAAAGCTGCTCCTGCAGGGAATACCAGAGGGCCAGCAGCTGCTGGATTGTGGCATTTCCTTGGGGCCTGGAGGTGACACAGGGCCACCAGGGCCACTCAGGAGTGTCCCAGAGGTTCTGCCCTCAGCGTGCAGTGAAAGATTAACTGGCTTTTTTTGTTGCCTAAGCAGGATTTGAGGCTGTGGTGCTGTTTCTGAAGCCCTGAACACCCCAAAATACCCCAGCACAGCCCTTTCAGCACTGATGCCCCAAGCAGCTGGGAAGATCCAGGCTGCCAGGGCTAAAATCAGAGCAGGGAGAAATTATCAGGGTTTGGAGCCTAAAAATGTCCATGTCCATGCACCACCACATCCCTCAGGGCAAACATCACCCTGGGAATGGTCCTGGTACTGTCTGGGTCAGGCTTGACTGGCCCAAAAAATCTGTAATTCTGTGTTTTGGGGAAGTTCAGCATGATGGGCACACTGCACTTGCCAGCACAGCCCTGCCAATGTCCCCAGGGTGACCCCACAGCACCCCAATTCCAAACCATGAGCTCCCAAACCCAAATGAACCCTAAAGCTGGCAAAGGGAAGGAAGAACAAACCCAACTCTTGCTGCTCCAGTCTGCTTTTGCCATTTGGAGCTTTCACCCCAATGTCCAAATCTGCAGAACAAATCCAGCAAGGTCATTAAAATATCACACAGAGCTCCTGCAGTGGGGAGTTAATCATCAACTTTTGCAGTCACAGCCCTGCACAGGCATCCAGGGCTGCCTTCCCCATGTTCTCCAGCACTTCCCAGAGCTGGGGATTCTCCCTGCAGTCCCAAAAGCTCTGGGAAAAACCCTGGTGTGGGCACAGGGTGAACGTGTGGCTCCTTCTCCAGTGGGGACAAAGCATCAACAACCCCCCGGCAGGCAAGGGGTTAAGTGGGGTTTCTTCCATGCAATGACACAAAAA
>WBND01000197.1:229244-244160 GCA_013398595.1 Tychaedon coryphoeus | reverse complement strand
CAAAAAAACAAACTAAAAAAAAACCCACAAAAAAACCATACCAAAACAAGATTTGAGCAGTTCTATGTTTGCTCAGAAAAACAGATTTTCCTGTGAAGAGAGCCTGCAAAACCTGGTTGTTCCTTCCCTCTGCCCCAGCTCAGGGGGTGCAACATCCATGCACACACACTCACCCCGTCTTTGGCAAGTTCCTCTCTGTCCCTCTGGATTTCTGAGGCTGCTTTCCACCCCTTGAAGTTTTGTTTTCATTCACATCCAGGTAAATCAGGTGTTTAGGATCGTTTTTGTCCCCACATAAAACACACCATTCTGTTCACTCAGCTCTTGCTGGTGGAGGCCAAACGTGGGCTGGCTTCAGTTTAATTTTTTTATTATTTTACAAAGAAGGGGAATCCAGAATCTCACCAGTCATCACTCTGGGCTTATAAATTTTACAACCTGGGTATTTTAAATTCGCTTTCAAGTCTGCAAGGCTTCAGAGAACACTTCAATCACATTCCTGTGCATTTCTCCACAGCAAGGAAAGCAATGCCTGCTTGCCTCCCTTCCCTCAAGGAAAATTTAACTGTCACATCACAGGACTCCACAAAAACACCAGGGGAGGAAGAGTCAAGTATTTAACCTCAGAGCTGGTGATGCAGAGCTGTGGGTCAGAGCCAGAGAGAGCAGGACCCTGATCCCTGAGGATGGAGAGGAAGCAGCACAGGGAACACGTCCTGGAAGTGCCAAGACAAACCTGCAGCTCCTGGTGAGCACAGCAAGAGCCAAAGTGCAAGGAAAAGAGAATTTCATCAGCACAACGTGCAGGGATGCCACCCACTGGATCAGGTCACTGAGACAGCAGAGTTATTCCCAGAGATATTCAATATTCCCCCCCACACACAGCCAGCCCAGCCCAGGCTCCTCTGGCAGATTGAGCCTTCAAAAAGAACCTAAAGCCAGCAAAAAGTACTCTTGGCTTTGGGTGAAATGACAAAACAAAGACACTCAAGCCTCAAATCACATCAGAGTCCCACATCCCTTTCTCACTGCAGAGGAACAGATTTTGCCCACGCTGCCAAAATCACCAGGAACTATGAAAACGCAATGAGGCTTCATCTTCCATCAATAAATTCATTTATTTTTCTATAGAGGCTCTCCCCCACCCCGGCAGCTGTATGCTAATTCCCCCTCAGCACTGCATTATTATCACTTGGAACAGATGTTGCAGCCACTCCAAAATCTGGAGGTTACAAAAACTATTAACCTAAGCTGGGCTGAGCTTGGGAGGGGGTGAGGAGGAGGGGACAGCTCAGCCCTGTCCTTCTGCCACTGCTCCCAGCCAGGCTTTGCTCCCCCTGCCCCAGCTCAGCATCCACAGCAATAATGGGATCCCAAACTAATCGACAAAAACACCCCCAAATCTCAGAAAATAAATTTAAAGAGATCAAGGGAGAAGCTGTGATTTGCAGGCTTGCTCCAAAAATTAGCTACAAGATCCCCATGGGTTTGCAGCTGGGCACAAATGTGGATGCAATCAGCAATTTGGGGTTTTTTTGGAGGTGTCTTTGAAGGGGGTGTGTGCAAACAAAGTAATTTCAACCCCAGATAAATCCAACTGCAAAAGGTTTAGCATTCCCCACGGAGTTGCTTTCTCCAGAGCAGCCCAGTGTGGCTCTGGAGTAATTAATGCCAGAATCTATTTATGACCTTTGAATAAATTGTTCTTTTCTGAAGGGAAAGCTGTTAAACACGTTAGCAAATATAATTAAGAGGGAAGGGGGGGATGACAAAAAATCTGGAATTAAATCTCTGCTAATTAGAAATGCTTCTTGCAACAACCTGGCTAAAACCCCACTCAGGCAGATACTGTAGCTTCATTAAAGCCTCCTCATTAACCTTCCTGAGATAACCCAGCTGTTAATACAAGGAAAATTCACTTCTAACCTTTGTCACCTCTAAGGAAATAAAATAAATTTAGGTGCTCTCCATGTGGGGAGAGCTTGGTGACGTGCACCTGAACACACTGAGGGTGGGAAATGCAGCAAGGGAGAAGCAAAAGGTTTGTCTGGCCTCTCACCCTCTCACCAAAGGAACAGGTTTGGCTGCTCAGGGTATCTGACCACGTTTGCTGCATCCCAGGTGAAGTTCTCAGCAGTGAGGCTCTGATTGCAGCACGCTCCAAGCAGCCAAAGCTGGGGGGAGTGGCAGCAATAAAAGGTGGGAAACCCCTTGGAAGTGTCCTTGCTCCATCAGGGTGATCATCCCAAACCCAAAAGTGATGGATGAGGAAGGGTTAAAATGAGGTAACAAATCTGTGATGCCACCCAGGAGCCTGCCCTGTCACCTGGAAACCCACCCAGGGAAGATTCACATCTGGCAAGGTCCCAGATTAAACTTCAGATTTAATGATTTCAGAAAGCCCTTCAAAAACTCCACTTTTCTGTAGAAATATTTGTGCTCGAGCAGCAGCCACTCCTAAATCCCCAGGGGTTCCACAAACAAGAGCTGGGAGATGCTCAGTGAATCAGCCATGGGGAGGGATGCCCAAGGGACACTTCCCTGGGAATATCCAGCTCAGACCAGGCTGGACAGGTCAGCAAACCTCACATCTCGTGTCCTGCAACTTCACCCCAAAAATTCACCTTTTTAGAGGCAGCCCCTCACCCCCAGCCTTCCTCCTGGGATGCTTCCTGCTGAGCTGGGATTTGGATCCCTTGACAACACTAAGTTTTTAGGTCTATTGGGCAGCTTAAAAACTTAAATTTTTTTCTACAAGACACCCCCACCTCCCCAGGAGCACCCACAAAGCATCACCCCAGAGCTGGAAGCTGCCAAAACACCTCAATAATGCCCTGTCCCCAAACCCAGAGCTCTGCCATCACCTGGGCTCTGCCCAGGCACCAGAACAAAGGCATTTACACCCTGCAGATGGAGCATCTGCTGCCCCAGGGCCACTGCAGCCACCCAGGGCCAGTGGCTGAGCACAGCCACACTGTGCAGTACAGCTGCTGCTCCAGCAGCAATTCCCACAAAACAGCCCCAAACCCTGCAGCAGCAGCAGGAAAATAAAGATATAGAAGCTGATCTATAAAGGGAAAAGAAAAAAAAACAAAATCATAAACTCTTCTGCTGGGTTTACTAGGAAATTTTCTGGTTTATTTTCTGTTTAAAGCCACAGTTCTCCCATAGCTGTGGGAGGAAAAGTCTTGTCTCTTTTTTTTTTTCTTTTTGTCTCCTCCCCTCTCCGAGGCTCACCAGTGATTTTCTTGGAAGATCACTCACATGAGAAAGTGCTTCCCATAAACACAAAGGGTCTCCATGTGCACACAAGCCTGTCCCAGTGCTGTGCACATTTCCTGTCCTGGGGCCATGCCACTCAGCCTGGGATTTCCAGGCTTTAACACACGCCAGCTCTTAAAGAAATACAAGTTTATTTACATACAAATATATTTCTATATTTTACACATCGATATCTATCCTATATTTTATAAATAAATATAATATTTATATAAATATAAATATAAATATATAAATATAAATATATAAATATAAATATATAAATATAAATATATAAATAAATATAAATATATTATATAAATATAATATTTATAAATAAATATTTATCTATTTATTCCATCACTGACCTATCTCCCACTCTCATTGCCTCTGCCACAAAGCCCAACCCCTCAGGATCAAGGCTCTGCTTTAGGAAAAAACCCAAATCCTGCATGAACCTGAGTGCTCTGAGAGCATCCCAAGTTCTGACAAACCCAGAGGAGCCAAACAACTCATCCTGCAAAGCAAAACCAGCCAAACCATCTCCCTGGGCAGCGCCCAGCATGGATAGGGTGACAAATCCTGCCATGGGGTTTTCCTGCAGGGATGCAGGAGCTGCCACAGCTTTGTCCCAGAGCACAGGGAGTCCCTGCTCCCAGCCTGGCTGGAGATTTGTTTTCCAGGCTCTGAGTGCCCCCGAGTTCTGTGGGTTTCACAGATAATTCTGTGTTTGCAGCGCTGAGCACAAATCACTCCTCCTGCTCCTCCCCTTCCCCAGCCACAAACCTCCTCTGTTCCCTCCTCAGCCCCCTTCAAATACCAGATGTTCCATTTAGCTGTAAACCACCATAAAACACAACAAAAGATATGAATGCTACAAAAGGGCCAATTTACTCCCCCCTCCATCAGTGTTAAAGCAAATGCTGCAAGAGAAAAAGCAAATTTCCTCTATGGGAACCTTTTAACCTTCCCCTTCTCCTCATTTACCAAATCCTGCTGGTTTGGGGGTCAAAGCAAGGCCCCAGTGGGAGCAGGCACAGGCTCATGGTCCCTGCTGGAGCAGCAAGGACAGCCCAGAGAGGCACAAACCCTTCCCAAAATCCCCACTCCCAGCACATCCAAGGGCAGCTGGCAGCATCTCCCTGTGCCAAACCAGCTCCAGCACCTGCAGCATGAGCTGGAGAGATGGGAGATGCTGCCCAGGTCCAGCCAACATGGAAAATGCAATCCAGAACCTGAGGAGCCCAGAGGCATCAGAGTGAATAAAATGTGATTTACTGGTGGGTCTGCAGCACAGAGTGCATTGACTGCAGGGCTGCACGAGTCAGGATGTGAGTCAGGCTGGTGGCTTTCCAAGGAGGCAGAGGAGGATCTCCCAGCTGAATCCTGGCTGTGCAGACAGGGCAGGATTACAAAACAGGAACTGACTGCACATCACCCCTCAGAGCAGAGGGTGCTGGGCAGAGCAGGGACAGGGGCAGCACATCCTCTGTCCTGGGGCAGGAAGGGCTGGCAGCTCGGACACCAGGGTGAAACAACTGCCTGGGGACTCCAGAAAAGGGATCAAAAAAAGTGTCCAAACAGATCCAAAAGTGTCCAAAAATTTATTGTGCAGGACTTGTTATGCAAGGCTGGGAAATCTGATGACCAAACTCCTGCTCTGCAAGGACCTGAAGATAACTGGTTTTTTTTCAAAGCTTCCACAGACCAGCAAACTGATCCACCTGCACCTGTTAGTGTTATAAATCCTTCTACAGTGGAGCCCTTGTGGTTTTAGGTAGAGCATAAATATCCTCTGACACAGGAGGGGACTCAGACAGTCCAACCACCCATCACAGATATAAACCTAAAAAACCCTCTCAGGTTAGGGTTAGGTTAGCTAAACCTTGCTGTTAACACAGACTAGACTCCAGGGCTGGGCTAGCTCAGAATGCCAAACACTCCCAGAAGCACAAAATATGCAGGGAAAAATCAAATCACAGCCACAGGGCTCAGCAAAATCACAAAGCCCAGGTGTGAGACACCTGCAGAGCAGCACAGATTTGTTCTGTACAAGGTTCTGAACTGTGTTTGTAACCTCCCCCTGCACCAAGCAGCAGCAGGAAGCAGAGCCCAGCCCTGCCTGCCCATCCCCTGCACATCTGGGAGGCTCCAGAGGCTGGAGGGCAGGGAATGGTGGCACCAGTGGGGTGAAGCACAGCCACAGAAAACACAAAGCAGGGAGGAAAAGTCACTGATGTTGGAAACAGACTTTTCTCCAGGCGTGTTTTCGAACAAAAATACAAAAGTGAAGCTGTCAGAGGCATGGTGATGAAATTACCCTGAGAAGGAAGGTCCTTCCCCAATTAAAGGAGCACTGAGGTTTGGAATCAGCAGGTGAAGCTGGGGACTGCTGCTGGGTGACACAGGAGTCACCCTGCACCCAAAATCCATCCCTGGGGCTCAGGCTGACAGGAGAGCTGGGGGTGGCACTGCAGGGACAGGGCCAGCAGTGCCCAGGAGCCCCAGGAGTGTGAGGATGCTGCAGGGCCAGCTGGGCAGACAGATGGACTCAGCATTAACAGGACAGGGTCACCCTGACAGGGTGGGAGCAGAGCTCTGAGAAACTCTGCTGCTGCTGCAGGAGCAGCCACAGGATTGTTTCAAGATCACTGGGAGTCCCAAGGAGAAAACTGATGCTGAGAGTGGTGTGAGGAAATAAAAATTCATTTTAAAAATGCTGCACAGCTCAAAGGGGGATCCATGGTTTAAAAATCAGAGCAGAGAGAGGCTTCAGTTCCCAGAGGTGTGGCCAAATTCACTGCATTTTCCAAATTAACTGCATTTTCCAAACTCACTGCACTTCCCAAACTCACTCACTGCATTTCCCAAACTCACTCACTGCATTTTCCAAGCTCCATCATCCCTGCATCCTCTCCACCTCAACACAGGCACCTCACAGCCCTGCAGCCACTCATTCACCCTAAATCAATGGGATCCTGACCCTCCCAGCCCAGCTCTGTCCCAAAAAGCCCCATGTGGGTTGCTGGGATTTTTGGGATGAGCACATTTGATCCATTTCTCAACACAGCTTGAGGGGAGTCAAGTGGAGAAGGGAAACAGCTCCAACACTGGGAAAAAGCTTTGTCTCTTTAAGGAATGACAAAGAAACGGATCAAAAATCTGCCCTCGGGTCAGTCTGGAGCAACATTCCTGTTCCTGCCAAAAACCAGGCTCCAGCTGAGCTGAAGGAAAAGGGTTTGGGGTGGTGGGTGCCATCCCACCAGGCTGAGCTGGGGATGCTCAGCTCTCCCAGAATCCAGCCCAAATTCCCCAATTTCCCTCATTCCTCACCCAATTCCCCGCTCAGACCCAGCCACAGCAGCTGAGCAGTGCCAGTGCCACTGCCAAAAATCCTCCTGCCCCGGGGCACCCCCTGCTCCTGGCAGAGCACCCCGGGTCACACCGAGCAGGATGCACCAGCCAAGCATTTTGTACAGCTCACCAAGGCTGCTGGGACAGGAGGCAGCTTCCAAACCTGGTCCAAGCTTGAAAAAAAAAAAAAATTTAATTTTTTTTTTGTGGCTTTGTTTTTTTAAAGGCATCTATTCATTCAAGAGCCTGTTGCTGGTAGGTGTTTAATGCAGGTATTTAGCTCTCATCAATCATTCAAGAGCATGGAAAAAAAAAAAAGAAAATAAAAAAGTTTTCACTGCTTTTCAGGCTGCTTGGCACAGCCCTCAGCATCCATCCAACACTCTCCACCTTCTCCTGCCCCACCAGAATATTTATGAGCCTTCACTGCAGGTTCAGTTGGATCCTTCAGCCTGTGCTGACACCAGGCTCAGGCTCTGGGCGTGCAGAGTGGGAGCAGCTCCTGTTTTGCAAGGAGCTCACGAGCCTGGCTGGACACACAGAGCACCTTTTTTCTCTCTGTGAGGCTCAGCACATCCAAACGGGAAGTCAGTGAGACACAGTAAACAGGGAGATGTAACGAGGCCGTTTTTCACAGCTTTTTTTTTTTTTTTTTGGAACAGAACTCAGTTTCAAAAAGCAGAGAGTAAATAAAAAAAAGTCACAAGACCTGAGCAGGGTAAATCAGAGTGGCTGCACAGACTTTGCTCAATGAACCCACCCAGCCAGCTCTGATAATACTGAATTTATTTATTTTATTTATTTATTTTATTTTATTTATTTATTTAACTACTATCATGGCTTATGGAAGTAATTACAAGCATTGGAGCTATAAAGCCTTCAAGTGGCACGTTAAAAACCCCAAAGCCTGGTGAAAAATTACCTGCACCAAACACTCCAGTGTGCCTCCATCACCCTGGACCTGGGGGAGAGGCTCCAAGCCACCTGCTCCCCAGCAAACCAGCACCAACAAACAGGATTTTGAAGGCAAATGAAATAAAAACAACAGGGCAGGAGGCATCTGAGAGCTCAGTGAGGTGTGGGAGTTGCAGCCATCAATCCTGGCCATCATTTGTCTGCCTGGCTCCTTAATAAGAGCAAAGCAGAGCTCTGGGCAGCCCAGCCATCTCTCCAATTATGTTTTCTGCCTCTCACCAGCCTCCAGGGCCCCAGTCAAACCTCCAGGCGCTGCAGGGCGGGGTGGATTCCCTCTGAGAGATGTCAGTGTGCTTCAAAACAAGAATCCTTAATGAGCTGGCCATTACTGCTGACTGCAAGGCTGTGCATCCACCCTACACTGCTTCATCTCCAGAACCCAGGAGGTTCTGGAGCAGGGAAAATAAAGATATTTAGCAGTGTCCAGAGCAGCTTTGAGGAGGGGTGATGTCTGTGGGAGTCTTGATGTTAAATCACATCACAGCAGCTTTGTGCAGGCACCAATTTGCAGCTCTCAACACAGAGATTGCTCAGCCAGGACAGGGCAGTGGGGCAGGATTTGGGGGGTTATTGTTCTTTCTCAGTTGTTCTCCCTTGAATTAACCCATTTTTCTTCAGCTGCAGAGTTTGGGAGCAGAAATTCCCTGCCCAGCATCCCCAGGAGGCTGAGCTCAGCTCAGGGGGCTGAACCACCAGAGGAGGGACAGGGATCTGGAACTCTGCAACAAACTCCAGATCCCCCAGTTTTCCTGGATAATTCCTGATCAACTCCCACTCTTGCAAAGGTGTCTGGCACAGCTGATGCAGCCTGAGAGGGAGCAGCCTGCAGCAGGCTTCCCAACCAACCTCCAAACACATCCAAGCCCTGTCAGGAAGGATTCATTTTATCTAAGATAAATGCCAAATAAAGGGAAACCTCACAAAACTCACAGCACCAAATATCAACCTCACCCAAGCAATGCAGATGTTTTATTGCACATATTTTTTTATGCTGAAACATGAGTGGAGAGTGATTTAATTTGTATTTGACCAGAGATTTAACAAAATTAAGATTCAAATCTAATTACTGACAAAAATGCAAAGCTTAAAGATCTCCATCTCACTGCCAAGAGCAGCTGTAGCACACAGTGACAGAGAACTGGAATTAGGAAGGGGAATGGGGAGAGGTTTGGGGTTCTGGGGATGGCTTTGGGGCAGAGAATGCAAACTGAGAGCTCCTACTTACAAACTCAAATATCCTTTGCATCACACTCTCCCAGCTGGCTGGAAAATCACCCTGAATGACACCCCCAGAAATCCAATCACAGTAACAGACACAATGATCAATAAGCACCGAGGGCAATCACCCCCATGCCACTTCCCAGCTCTCCAGAAACAGCCTCAGCAGCAAAAGCAAGGAGCAGAAATGAAGTTTTACTCCAGGCCCATCAAAACTGCCCCTGCGTCCAGCGACTCTCAGAAGAGAGCTGGGATTCAAGATTGTTTTTCCTGTTTATTTTGTTGGCCACTCTGCAAGTTCTTTGGGTCATCCCATCCTCCCAGGCACCACCAAACACCAGATTTGGGTCTCTGGAGCTGAACATGAAAATAAAGCAAATTTCAGGCTGCAACCTATCAGAGTGATTTGCCTCATTTATATTTAATTAAGCATCATGTATTAAACTACTGCTGTGGGTCAGTCTGGCCTCTCTGCTGAACAAGCACAGGGAGGTTTTATGAGGCTGGGGAGATTTTTGGAGGACAAGGACACCAAGTCCATCTCTCCACAGCACCAGTCCCTGCATCCTCCCTGTGCTGCCAACGCTCCAACCTCGCCTCGCAGCACACGTCAAGGAAAAACAAATCAGTGTGGAAAGGGATTAAAAAAAAACCACACAAGTGCCTGGATCTAAAAGTGTTTCTCTGCAGAGATGTGATTTCACCTGTGGCCTTTGAAACGCTGCTCACCTCGGGCAAAAATCTGTTTTTCATCCCACACCTGCACAGCCCCACTTAATTCAGCGGGAAAGGTGCGTGACAGAATATTCTGAGTATTACTGGGTGTTTCAAGTCTAGCACAAGTGTCTTGTCCCCTGGCATTTTACCTGATTAATAACAAAACGAGCTCTCTAGTGAGGCAGACAGCTGGTTAGCCAGTCCAGCCAGGCAGGCAAAATGTGCATTTATCATCAAAAACCACCTCTGAAGCTCCTCAGCGTGCTCTGCCTCACACATCCCTACACCGTGTCTGAGCACATCACAGCTGGCTCACAACAGCTGGATTCCTGCATTGCTCCTCTGAAAGTTGGTCTAGAGATGCTGAACTGCTCCCCCAGAGCCACAGCAGGGCTGGGCCATCCCAGGGGTTTTGTCCCCTCTGTGGTTGGGCTCAGCTCCTTCCTCCTCTTCCCTGGGCTGCCAGTGCAGCAAAAGGTGCCTTTAACCACCCTGGGCAGAAGCCAGATTCCCAAACCCAGGGATTACCAGAAGAGCAGCAAATACATCAAATACAATAAATACAATACTCCAGAGTGGTTTGGGTCCCATCCTGGCTGAGGCATCAGCTGAGCCTCACTAGAGCATCCACTCCCATAGCAGGTGATGCTCTGCAGGTCCTGTGGGCTCAGCTGTGTGCTGCTCCCCTTTGAAGACCTGATTTTCACAGAAAGGGCCACCAAACCCATCCCAGTCAGTCCCCTGAAGCTGTGAAAGCAGCCAGGTGGGATAAGCACAAAGCAATTTTATTAAAGACAGCAGGGCTGTGAACTCTCCTCTCCAACCAGCAAATGCCTGCCTCGGCAAAAGCAGCAAGAGCCTCCTCTCCAAACCACCCAAATCCTCCCTGGATCACAGATCCCACAGAACCAGAGTTTAGGTTGGAAAAGCCCCCTAAGATCGAGTCCCACCAATAACCCAGCACTGCCAAATCTGCCACTAAACCACGTCCCCAGGTGCCACATCTTTAAACCCATTCTGACCTCCCCACAAGGGCAGCTACCACACCAAAATGAGCTTTGTAGGATTACAGATTTCCTTTAGAAAAACCCCAAACACAGTGTGCCGTTCTCAGCACGTTCTAGGAAAGCTCCAGCCCTCCCCATCCACAGCTCCTGCATGGCAGTTTATATTTGGAAACATCAGCCTGAGCGGAAAACAGTTTGATCAGTTCATAGCCTGGAAAGCCAAGAGGAAATCTCCCAGCATTGTTCCACCCTGGGAAGAGGCATCAGGACGTGTTGTTATTTACTCAGGGCCAGCACTGGGCTGGTTTCACCACAGGGCTGGGGATTCCCATCCCGGTGCTTCAAGGATCAAGGACATCCTCACAGCACCCTTTGCTCCCCAAAGACAGGCTCCAAATCTGGGAGCTCAAGCCCAGCAGCCACCCCAGCACACGAGGTTGAGTCTTGCTGGGCGAAGGGGACAAGCAGCTGGGAAAAAACATTGTCCTGAAAGGGAATTCCAGTGGAAAAAGGGAGAGGGATTTGCTCTCACAGCACAGGAACACAGCTCATGTAGGCACTGGAGGTTATTTATCCTAGAAGGCTTCACCGAAGTTAAACACAGAAAGTTTCCCTTCAAATTCACCACTAGAACCTGCTGTTCAAAAATAAAAGCCAGCACACTGAAATTAACTCCTCAACACAGGGGCTGCCGGCGGGCAGGGCACAAACCTCCCTTTCGTTTGTTTCTAAATGATTTCACTTCCCCATTCCCATGCAAACACCTACAGCTCAGCTTGCAAAAACACCAGCGGAGCCTTCAGACCCAAAACAACCTGAGCTGATCTTACTTTTTCTTTTTTTTTTTTCTCCGTTTGTTTAAGCTTCCTTCCACCAAACCAACCAGGAATTGGAAACACTTCCAAGGATGGAGCGCTTTTAAAGTACCCAGATGGGACAGCCACGATGCGAGCGGGGCAGAGGACAGGGCAAGGGGTGCAGTTGGGGTCCCTGACCTGAGCCCCCATCACCTGGAGCAGGGCGGGGATGCAGCACCGGGGATGGGCACTGCACTGGCCTCGCTCCCTGCCCGGCCAGCACCGGAGGTTCGCGTGTTTTCATAAATTTATTCATTTATTTTGCTTTGAGTCGTCCCAGCCAAAGTTTAGTCCCGGCGCCCGCTCCTCCCGCACATCTCAGACGAAGCAGCGCCTCCATGAAAACCCCGAATAATCCCATCTCCTCCTCTTAGCCCTGTTATTTGCTTTTGTTTCGCCATGACTGTAAACACAAGGGGGATGTTTCCCTCCTTCCTGGGGTGCCCTCTCCTTTCCCGTGCGGCCGCGGCTCCCCCGGCGCTGGACCAGGGAGAAACCGGGGGGATAAAGCCTGGGAGGGGCTGCCGGGTATCCAGGGGGTGAAACAGGCGGTATCGCATCCCATCCCATCCCATCCCATCCCATCCCATCCCACCAAGTCGTGCGATAGCACAGCCGCATCCAGGGATCCAGGTGCTCCTGGGGGTTCCCCACGCAGCCACCCCCTCCACGCACCGCTCCCCTCCTACCTGGGACATCTGCGGCCTGAAGTTGATGTCCTTGAGGTCGATGGAGCCGGGGGAGAGGTTGTGGAGCAGCTGGCACAGCAGCACCCCGTCCCGCAGCGCCTGCGCCAGGTCGAAGACCACCGCCGAGGGCCAGACCACCCGGTGGTTCGGGGGCAAAACTTTGCAGTCGATCAGCCAGCGGCCGCACTGCCGCCACTCCTCCATGGCCGCGCTCTGCTCTCTCTCTCTCTCTCTCCCCCGGCCTTCCTCTTCCTCCTCCTCCTCCTCAGGGGCCGCGGGCAGCTGCCCGAGGGGCCGCTGTGCTGGGCGGCTCCGCGCTAGCGCCGCGCTCCATCGCCGCCCGCCGCCCCCGAGAGCATCGCTCCGCGCCGGGGCTCCGGCCGGCGGCAGGAGGAGGAGGAGGAGGAAGAGGAGGAGGAGGAGGAAGGAGGGCGGCGCGGAGTTTTCCGGCGGAGGGCTGCCCCTGCCCCCGCTGCGGCCCCAGCGCCTCGGCCGGGGTTAGGCGCGCCGCATCCTCCGGGAACAAAGCGACGGACGGACGGACGGACGGACAGAGGGACACGGCGGAACCGCCCCCCCTCCCTCCCCGCGCACAACTCCGTCGCGGTGCCCTGTGAAAAGTTGCTCCGCTGGGGGACCCCACCTGCCCGGCCGAGCCGGGGAGCTGCCGTGGGTGCGAGTTTTGTCGCCGCCCCGGGCACGGAGCAGCCCCCGGCCCGCCCCCGCTCCGCCCCGCCGCCCCTTTGTCTGCGGAGCCGGGGCTGCCGGCGGGGGCGGGGGGCGCTTCGCCTTGCTTTGCTTCGCTTTGCCTCCTAGCTCGCTTTTCCCCCCAGTATTTTTTTCCTTTTTCCCCTCTCCTTTTCTATTTTTCTTGGTTTTCTTATTTTTTTCTTTTTTTTTTTTTTTTTAATCCTTTCCCCCCCCACTCCGTTGTCCCTCCCAACGCTGCCGCTCCTCTCCCTGTTCCGGGAAAGCCGCCCAGAGCCCCGGTGCTGCTCCGCTGTCCCCGCTGGCAGAGCCGCCTCCGCATTTTTTGGGGTGCCCCAGGTCCCCCCAGCGCTGCGGGCGGTGGCAGGAGCGGTCCCGGGGCCGCACACACACACACAGACCCCGCTTTGTCTGAGCTAGCACTCGTCATCATCCCGTGTTTGGGCTGCAAATACTGCAGGGGAGATGTTTAACCCAAACAAACGATCGTGTTCCTTGACTTTCAAACGGCAGGACAACTCCTATAATTAATTACCAGCGTATTTATTAAAAACCTCGACTCTCAGGCATTAACTCCTTGGCAGCAAACTCTTGAAAAATCTCTAATTTTCACCGGTGGCTTCCTTCCAAATCAGCGCGGCTTAGAACAGCCTCTTTTCAAATCTGTTCTGAGTTTTGTTGCGAGATCCTCTCCCCAGAGTTTGCCGATTAATTTCCAGCCCGGCTTTCCAGATAGCCAAAACCGGAAGCCGGGACTGGGACGAAGGGAAGCTATTAACCTGGATGTCAAACAAATGCAGCACTAATCTCTTCCAAATGGAGCCAAGCGGAGATAAAGGAGAAAAAGCAACTCTAGCGCCATGATCCTTCATTTTCAATCTAGGAAGGAGGATCTCTCCGAAGAACAGAAAACAATTGTTTCGTATTCCAAGGAAAGTTTGGTTGGTTGTTTTTGTTTTTTTTTTTTTAAGAAGAAATTCTTCCATCGCGCGGTGCTGGCGGTGCCCCTGGGCCAGGGCAGGGTGTGAACAGTGCGATCCAGGAGCGAGCAGCATCCACACGCTCCAGCCTCACCATCAGAGCTGCGCCCTGCCCTGGGAGAATCCAGATCTCAGCCCACACTCCCCATACCCTGAGGAGCTGCTTTCTCAGAATGATTTTCTTGATCTTTTAGCTCTTCACGAAGCGTTTCTGCCCTTCAGCAGCACCCATGGGCAGGAATCACGAGGCTGCTGAAGGCAGTGGAGTCGTGCCAGGGATAATTTTGGAGGGCTCAGTACCAGCCTGCCGTGTGAGGTCAGGTCTGTAGGTAGATGACAACAGAGGAGTTTATTATATGTGCATAATTAAGGCTGCGAGCCGCAGCCTGGCGTTTTTACTGAGTAATAAAAAGCGTTCTTGGCCCTTGGACACTTGGGAACAATCCCTGCAGCTGCAGAGCCAGGCTCTGCGTGGGAGGTGTTGGAGCAAGCCCGCTCCTCGCCTGCCGCTGCAGCAACCCGGAGCGCTGATGGCAGAGCTTCTTCTGAGAGCAGGGAAAATAAAAACAACCCAAACCTGTGCAGCCAGGCTCAGGAAGAGCTCGGATCCAGCACACGCTGCTGAGCTGTGAGCTCCGCATTGTGCAAACTGTCCTGCAAGGGGCTGCGGGGTGTGGAGAGGACCCAGGTGCTGTTTTCAAGGTGGACCCAAAGCTGTAAAAGGGAGCTTGAATAAATTAAAGAGGCCGGATTTTGTGCTGGAGCTGCTGCTCCCCTCTCCTGCCTCTTGGCACTGCTGGGAATGACAGCCAGGGAATTCCAGGCACCCGGGGAATGCCAGGGAATGCCGGCCGGGCAGGGCAGAGCTGACACCACCCTCTGCTGGGCACCCTCTCCGCTCTCGGACTCCGCTCCCTGTGCCTTTGTTTCAGCTCCCCGCACGAGATAAGCCCGAGAGGAGGCTGGATGCACCGGGAAGGTGCTGCCAAGAGGGAACGTTTGTGCTTTTTCAGCCCCAAATGTCTCGGTGTGCGCAGGCAGATCCCATAGCTCGGGTCCCAAATGCACAGGGAATGCGAGGGGGGCCTGGCTGGTGGAGTGGTGGCACTTTGGGAATGTCACAGAGCTGGCTGGGGACATCCCAGTCCGACAT
>WBND01000197.1:187040-215605 GCA_013398595.1 Tychaedon coryphoeus | reverse complement strand
CTGACTGACGGGTGTCAGCTTGGATTCTGGCTCTGGCAGTGTTCTGGGATTGTTCTTTGTAATACTGCATTTCTATTTGAATTTTCCCAGTAAAGAACTGTTATTCCTAATTCCCATCTCTTTGCCTGAGAGCCTCTTAATTTCAAAATCATAATAATTTGGAGGGAGGGGGTTTGCATTCTCCTTTTCAAAGAGAAGCTCCTGCCTTTATTGGCAGACACCTGTCCTGCAAACCAGGACACCCTGGGAGTTTGGGATCCCCCCAAGAGCAGTGGCACCTCTCAGCAAGGAAACCCCCCTTGGGAAGGCTTTGTTTGCACTGGGGGAACCTTTGGGGTTTTTAACCCCATGTGTTAGAAGCTCTGTGGTGCAGGTTAACACAGGCAAGGAGGAATTGCCCCCAGACAGCTCCTGTTCACCACCCAGGAGTCTCCACCTGGCCAGGGACCAAAGCAGCCCCACACAGCAGCTCAGTCCCTGAGGGAACTCCCTGAGGGTTCCTGTCACAGATCCAAACCCAAGGCAGAGTTTTGGACCCTGTGACAAAGCCTGCCCACTTTTGGGGTGCTGTTTTCACAAACCCACAGCCATTACCTTTCTTTGCAGGCTTCTTGTTGTTGTTTAGCTGCCCACTGACGTCCTGTAACCGTTTTTCTAGTTCTTTCTTCTTTTCCTGAGCTAACTCTTCTTTTGACTTTGCTGCTTGCTTTTTGCCACTGGCAGCTGTGGGGGAGGAATGCAGAGTTTCTGAAAGTGCAGGGATGCAGGGGGAAAGAGTGGACATCACTATTTTACAGGGCATGTACATCTGTGTGCACACTCTGCAGTGACACTGCCAAGATCCAGTGCTCACACAGCAACTACACATCCCAGAGAGAAGACAACACCTGAAGTTGCCTTGCTCATCCAATCACCACCATCCTGTAACATGCAATTTTTTTTTTAAGAGAGATCTTCTGGAAAGTATTTTAGAAGATAGAAATATCCATGTAATAACCTTGTCATTACAGGTTACTTACCAGCCAGTTATATGGTCAATAATTACAGATTTGTAATTACAGAATTGTTACATGGGTTTTCTGCCCTGTAAAATAAAGTGTCCCATTAAAGGTTGTCAGGAGTAAAGCATCTGCCATTAAAACTTCCGATCCCCTCACGCAAGAATCTACTCTGGTTTATGTTGCTCTAAACAGAAAACAAAACAAACAAAGGCAAATTAAAAACTGTGCCAAAGGCTGGCAGACAACAGGAATGTAACTACACCAGGATGGAAAGGGTGAGAAGGACCAGCAACACTCACACTGCCAAGGAAAGGAAATATTCCTGCAGAGGAGGGGTAATTGAACACAGGTGTTGGCCAGGATTGGAAGCACAAGACAGGAGCCAGATATTTTGCCTGATCCAGCAAGGAAATACCTACATTTCTGTGAGCTGTTTTAAAGAAATGGTTTAAAACAAACAACAACAAAAAATCTGGAAAGCACAGTCCTAAGAGGGAGCACTCAGCACAGGAGTCCAGCCAGGCTCAGGCATGCCAGGCTCACAGGGTGGATATCTGAGGTTATTCTGTGTTACTCTGTGCTCTGGTTCCAAAATTGAAGGATGCTTCCTGCTCCTAAGCACTCTGGAAAATCCTGTCCTGAGCTATGCCAACAGTGAAGGATTCAGGGGAAAAAAAAAATCAAAGTAAAAAGAAAGGTCCAAGTCTGCACTTTGCTTAGGCCTTCCTGAAAATCCTGTGAGGAAGGAATGGAGATGCTCTGCAAGAGCAAGGAGTGGCTTTTGGGTCATAATCTTAGAAGCAAAACTCCCTTAACCAAGAGGGCCAGGAGCACTTCAGGTAAGTGATCCTACTGCTGTCCAGCTGGAGCTAAACTCTCCAGGGGCTGCAGGAATTTGTGGATGAGGCACAAAGTCTGAACCACACACTCAGCAGCAGATTGACATTCACCCCCTGAACTGACAGGGGGTGAGGCCAATGTGGTGATCAGGACACACAGGGAAAGCAATTTTGGGGTGAATACACAACTCAGACACGCCCAGAATCCACAGGTAACCTCGTGCAAATCATTTATTGCCTTGGTGGTTTGGATCCCAACCCGTTTTTTGTTTCCTTTCTAATTAGATGATAAACTATTCAGGATAAGAAACTGATCCTTCCAGATGGGTGCACACAACACCTGACACAATGAGAGTGAAACCTTTACAGGGCCTTCCAGAGCCTGGGGAAGTAATAAAGGCATCCCACAGGTCTTGCAGAGGAACACATTGGCTCTCCAGGTCTCTGCAGCAGGACACCAGGGGAACAAAGAACAGAGAAAAATAGGAAGTTTCTGTACATTTCCTTGGGAGGAAAAAAAAATCTCTAAAAATTCCTGCCATCACATCCCCAACAGGTGGATAAGAGAATCTCAGTACACATGCCCTGACTCCAAAGCTGAGCCCAAGAGCTGCTGGGGGGAACACGTGCCCCGGGAGGGTAACTTACAAAACGGTTTCCTTTGCTTTTTCTGTAAACAAGATTTCACGTATCTCTCCAGTTCTCGTAACGTTGTGGGCTTCAAGGTTTCAAAATCTATTTCAATCTCGTCGGGATTGGAGTCTCTGAGGGAAGGTTCCCGGGACTGGATGATGTGAACCACCCTGCCCAGCTTCTCCCCGGGCAGGCGGTTGATGTCCAGGCTGAGCTGTCGTTTCTCATCGTAGGTCATGGGCAGCCCTTCCTCCTCCTCATCCGAGTCGTAGCTTGCAGATGCCTGCTTGCCTCCTTTCTTGGGCTGCCTGGGGAGGTTGTCAAGCATGAAAACATTCATGGGGATGCAGCAATGAATTCTTTTTTTTTTTGCCCTCAACTCCCTTGTAACAAACATCCCCATGCTCTTGGCTTTGAAGCTCTTGTCAGATGGCTGGAACAGCACCACAAGTGCTGAAAAAGTTCAGCAGCCTGAGATCAGCTGTTGTGCTCCTATTATATTTTAGCCCTGTGAAGTGTGACAATGAGCCCAAGTAGCAGCAGGGGTGCAGCCATGAAATAGCACGTTCTTGGTGGCTGCACAAAAGGCAAGCCCCAAAACCTTATCTGAGAGCAGTCAGGCAGGGATTCAAAGAGCTGGACAGTGAAAACACCACGGTTCCACTGCCAGCTCCAAGTTAAAGACTCCCTGGAGTTGTCTGGGAATGGGAACAGTGTTCAGCAGCAAATTAACAATTACTGAGCTTCCCCAGGAATTAAGGACAGAGCTGGAAGCTCTTGGCTCTCCCCTCAAGGCACCTTGGCTCTCACCTGTTAGCTGTGGTTGTGCTGTTTGCTTTCTTAGCTGGGGCTTTCTTCTGTTGGGTTTGTTTGGGTGGTTGAGCCACCTTGGGTTTCTTGTCCTCCTCAGCTTTGACTTTGTGCTTTTCTTTCTCCTTCTCTTTATCTTTCTTTTTCTTCTCTTTCTCCTTTTTCTCTTTTTTTTTCTTTGGTTTGTTCACTGGCGCTTGGGACAGTGCAGCCAGCTGCTCATGGACGGCTTTCAGCTGGGAGGAAACAGGAAAAATCATCAAGGCAAGGTAACTGCTGCCTCCACAAACCCTTCCCTGTACATCCCAAGGTGTAGTCAAAAATCAAGCAGTTCATACTCAGGGTTCTCAGAAGAAAGGAGAGAGCATCAGCACTGAGAAAAACAATCTTGAAGGAAATTGAAGAAATGAAGAAACATGCACTGATAGCACAGCTGAATGCTTTTCCCCTTAGGTTGGGAATGTTTCCCTGCATGCCAGCCTAGGTGGGGTTTTTCAGGACACAGCTCCTGCTGCTGTGCTGTGTGCAAGGCACAGACACAGAGCTGGGAGGGTGCAGTACCTGCTCCTGCAGCTCGGCCAGCCGAGTCGCCCGCTCCTCCTCGGAGTCGGAGCTGTCGGAGTCGGAGGAGCTCTCCTCGCTGCTGTGGCTGCTCTCTGTGCTTTTGCTCACCACTGGGGCTGTGGGGGGAGGTGGAGGGGGGGCCTCTGCAGGCTCATCAGGCATTTTTGCAAACCTCATCTCAAAGACATCCTGTAAAAAAGGAGGAAATTTGGTGGCCAAAGAAGTCTCGGCCACAAAGAGCTCACTCTGGTCTCTTAAACACATCAGGGCAGGGTCTTCGTGCACTACAAGTAAACAATAATATACAGAATATGGAAAAGCCCAAGAAAATTCTCCATACTTTAAAATATTATCATATTTGGCATTGGGCCCATGCCATGTGAAGAGCACAAGAGTCCTGCAGAGAGCAAAAGGCTCTTTCCAAGGGCTGGAGAAATCTCCCTTGTTGGTGCCAAGAACAGATCCACACCTGGATCTCACCTTGTACCTGAACTAAAAACCCTCTGGAAGATGCATTTGCCAACACCTTTACCTGGAGCTTCCTGGCCATGGCCACCACCTCGTGGTCTGGAGGATTGTACTTGTAACAATTAGAGAACATTAACCGAATATCTGCTGCAAAACCTTGTGCATCCTGGTATTCCCGACTGTCCATTTTCTTCTGCAAATAAACAAGCCAAAGGGAAAGGGGAAAGAAAAAAAAAAAAAAGCCATAAGCAAAAGGTATTTGTAGCAACAGCATGGTGGGCATGAGAACTTCAACCTCAAAAATCCCATCTAAGAGAATGAAAGTTTGATTTGGGTTACTGGTTGCTAAATAACATTTAGAGTTTCTGCTCTATAAAACAAACACCAGGCAACCAAACCAGTTGATATATCATAGCATTTAAATACTAAGAGTCTAAATTGGCCTTGTTTTCTAAGTAGTAGAGTATAAACCTGTCAGGGTCCACATTCTATCAGAAAACATTTAGAAATCATTAAAAAAATAATTTAGAAAAATGGATCAGGAAGTAATAAAAACAAAGATCATGGATGGAAAGGGCAAGAGTCAACAAGCAAGTTACAATTACAGGAGTACCTGAAGTGTGTATTTCTACATATGCTTGGATATATTTGCCTTATAAATCTGAAAGGGCAGAAAAGATCATGAAAATCTAACTCTGAGTTCCTGCTAACAGAGGGCAGGAGGTTTGCTCTGCAATTCCTGCAGCAAAATAGGCATTTATAGTTAAACTACAACTCCCACTCTTTATTTATGTCCAACTGATAGAAATGGATACAGACTTCACCCTTCATGAACCTACTCATAATGTTACTTCCTAGAGAAGTGAGGATAAATGTCAAATATTTGTACCTTGTTTCTTTCTCTTGTTTTTCAGCTCTCACTTCCAGCCATTTCTTTTGCTGTTTGGGACTCAATAATTTGGGTTTAGAGAGCAGTTTATAGCATTCCTAGCACTTAATTGATTTTGTGCATATATTACTACTATGTATAAAACCTTAGCTCCAATTACTCCTGCTGAAAGGAACCAGAAGCTAACACTAGGTTTCATTTGCATTTAAAAGACTTGGGTTTAAAGAAATTCTCTATTTGCCAAGTGCTTACAGGCTTCCCTTTTGTATGTCTTGGGCACCTGTGTCCCCAGAGAAGGGAAGGGCTGATGGCAGACAGGCTGGGGATGTGATGGGGACAGACATCCCCCATCCCAACAGCAATCAGGGATGCTCAGGGTCTGTCACCCACCCCTAACACAGGCAAAATTCCCATTTTTCACAGAACTACAGAAATTTCACAGCTGTGATAGACTTTTAACTGTCTTGAAACACTGCAATGACTCCTGGAGCTGTTTTTGTTGTGAAAAGGGCAGAATTTCACTCCAGGGATTCAGCTTCTGAGGGAGCTGATGCAGGGTGGTGACATCCCTGCAGCCAGACATCTGTCAAACTTTTGTCAGGAGACCTCATTTTCCTAGTGAAAAAACCAGGAGACAGCCTGGAAGCCACAGCACAAAGGCAGAAAAGGAAATAGGTTTGTGGTGCTCCTGTCTGAAAAGCCTCTCAGACCAATTCCAAAGCAAAACATATGTTCAAACCAAAGGGTTTATTTTAAAATACATCTTACTGCATGAAAGGCCTTTTTATATTTGTTTGGCATACTCAGGGCCTGATTACTGCCTAGGAAATACATTCCAGTGTCTGAGGCCTTGCTTTTCATCCAAACTCAACAGTTTTCTAGCCCTACAGTTTTAATCTGTGGATTTTTGTTTTATTTCTTATAAAGAATAATTAGCTTAACAAAAGAAAGAAAAGCACTTTAAATCGGTGGGCTGGAATATCTTGTTATAAAAACACTTGGAGATATCCAGCTGCTTACAAAAAAAAAAAAAAAAAAGAAAGTGATCACATTTACAACTGGAAATCTGGAGTCAGGCAGGGCTGGCAGAGGTGGAGCTCACCCATCCTCTGTCCCACAGACAGCATCTGCCACAGCAATCTCATTTTTCCCCTCAATCAATTGTTTAATCATCTTTACTGTTCATAAATTTGTTTCCTCATGTCTGATGTGTCCCTTGCTCTTGTCTTGCCCGTAGAAGACACAAAGGATGTCTTCTCACTTTTAGGACCCTGAACTCAGCTGCTCTGAAAAAGAGCAGCCCACTGCAGGAAAACTAAGGGGTGAGCAGAGTTCCATCCCTGGAGGAAGTGCTTCATTCCAAAAGTGCACAGCAAGGCTTGCTGCTCGTTCACCAGTGAGTAAAGCCAAGGCAGAGACATCCTTGTCCCTGCTGGGACCTGGCAGCCAGGGGATGGAGCAGGAGAGGAGGTGCTCCAGGTCCCCCAGCACCACACAGGGGGTCAGGGATGCTCTGCAAGTGGTCCCTGCCTGCCTGGGGACAGCTGCAGCCTCAGAGCACCCCACTCCTCCCAGGGAATTAGAGCTGCTGCCCCTCTCTCCTCACACTTCCACCCTTTTCTACTCCAAGCAGCTCTGCTCTTTCCTTTTCTGTGATAGAGAATTGAGGTGGAGATGAGCTCACAGATCCTGTCCCTCCAGCTGTTCCCATTCTCCATCTGAGCTCCAGCACAAAATTCCAGCACATTCCTGGCTGGAACAAGCTCAGCCACAGCCCCTTCATCTCACCTGCCCCTGGCACAGTCACCACAGCCAGCCTGCCTCCTCCACCACACACAGAGAAAAGAACCTCCAAATCCTCCTGCAGACACCTCTGCCAGGGAAAAAAAAAGCTCCTGGACATGAAGGATATTCTCTGAGGAAAATCAAACCTAACACAGCCACAGAAGCAAAGAGACAAGATATGTTATGGCTGCAGCAATACTCGTGTTTTATTTTCTCACATAATTCCTCCCAGGTTACTTTGGAGGCCCTTAGTTGTGCTGCTTTATCACAGCCATTGTCACTTGGGCAGAATTAAATCTAAAAACCTTTCAGAGCCACAGAGGAAGTCCCTGACACTGGCAAATGACACTGCCTGCAAAGGGCAGGTTTCTGTTCCACACCGTGAATGTTAAGAGCTGCATCTCTGAGAAGTCACACCATGATCTGCAGGCCAAGAGCAGTGCCAATAAAACACTCCATAAAAACCAATACCAGACAGCACTTCAAACAACTTTATTTATACCATGTGGAATGAGAAACCCAGAGTCTTTAGGTGTAAAAGACTCCACTGGGTTTGCCATCAGCCTGTCTCCAATTTTCTACCCTACACTAGTCAGGTGCAGAGGGAGGATATCACCTGCACTTGCCAGAAAGGGGCAGAGGTGTACAATTTTAAAAGAATGAAGTCAGGGCCTTAAAGAGATTTAAGTGTGAAGAAGTCACCAACCCAAGAAATCACAGCTTTGCACCTAGATTCTTCAGAACACAGCACAAGGATCTCTTGCAATAAGAAATCACCTAAGCACACATGGAAATACCAGTTTGAGAAGGTCAGGATTTCACTCTGTCCCTCTCTAATCTTCCTGCAATCACCTGAGGATTCATCTAGCAGGCTGCAGGTATCTCTGGGGACCCAGAGCATCCCTAGGATGGATGCATGGCACATTAGAGTGTGACATGCTGCTCCTGGGTACCACACAGGATCTGCCAAGGAATATGACAGGAATCACAGCCACAGCTGCCCTTTTGTCACCTGGGCATTCAGACAATCCCAGGCACTGGCTCAGCTGGCAGTAAAACCCTTCTGGCAGTGCCAGTGAAAACCAGCATCTTCACCTCCTGCACATGGAAATCTCCCCTCCATCAACACAGAATCCAGTGCCTGGCTCACAAGAAGATGGGAACTACAAAGTTCCCTTTGCTTCATGAAGGGATTCAGCAAACCCCCAAACCTACTGGGAAAAACAAGAATATTGGACCATACTAAGCTAAACTCTTGAGGAGCCAAGCAGGAACCACAAAACCATCAGACATCTCCCTGAGAACCATCACATTCCAGTGGGAACTGCTCAGTGTAAGCCTATCTGCCACCACCAAGTGGGTAGGCAGCAGCTTCTGGAAATGGGACACCATCAATTGAATCCTAGGAAATAAAGCACCTCCTCTTCTCAGAGTGCAACACAATCCTAAGAGCACCAGTTAAATACCACAAAGAGGAGAGGATGCTTTGTGTACATCATCTGCTTTGCAGGGCAGAAAAAAAAAAAAAAAGCTGTCCCAGGTTATTGCAAAAAAGGGAGAGGGGAAGGAAACAAAATATAAAAATATCCAGCTGGTATCCAAACAGGTTTGGTTTCCACCCTTTCTCCTTCCCCCTCCCACAAAGGAGCAACCAGAGGGAGCCCCACAAACAGAGGTGGTAAATGAGGACGTACTTTCACAGTACTGAGATCCATGGGGTGTTTGATAATATCGTGATAGTCATGTAATTCCAAGGCCTCTGCATCCACGGGCTTGTAAAAGGGCCATGCATAGGCTGCGTGCTTCTTGGAGAGCATCTCCTTGAGGATGCTGTCACAGTACTTGAGGTGCTCTGAGAGTTTGCCCTTCTTGCCTGCGTGCTGAGGGACCTCTCCATCCTCCAGGTCCTTCTTTGGTGGTTTGATGGGGCGGCCGCCGCTCTCCCTGCGCGCGATGATTTTGGCCTGCTTGGGGTCCGACAGCGGCGTGGGGGACTCGCTCCTGCTGGCGGTGATGGCAGAGGTGGTGGGGGTGGTGGTGTCTGCTTTCCGCTTCACTCCCTTTTTCTGAAACAGCAGAGGGACAGGCTCTGTGAGTATGTGCCCAGCAGAAAGCCTGGCACAGCTCATGCTTAGTTCTGCCGGAAAAAAAGCAGTTATTTCACTGGGATAAATGGGGTTTGTGGCTAGAGGCTCCAACACACAATGGCTACAACACTGCACGTCACCTGAGCCACAGTGACCAGCCCAAGCCCAGCCATGCTGCAAAATTTCCCTGAGGTGGAAGGCAGGGCTCTTACCCCGTGTTTGCCAAGGAAAGGAGAGCACCCAGTCCATTGCTGCAGCTCAGCTGATGCATCAGGACTGAGCAAGTGGCAGAAACTGAGCCACATGTCTGAGTCCCCAGTGGCAGGATCAGGCTATAAGTTCTGAACCAAAGCATTTTAATCACCAAAGACCCATGAGCCCTCACTCCCCTGTATTTAGTGGGTGTGCTAAGGTAGATTTTGCTTTAAGCAAACAAACCCTCTCACATAAATTCAAGCTGTGAACATCCAGTCAGCTCTCTCATGCTCCTGTGAAGGATTTATTTCTCTGGAGAGGGAGATAGGGAGGAAAAAGTTCCTTAGAGAAATCTAAGGGAAATCTTAAGTAAATCCCGAGCAGAGTTAATTTTGCAGTGTGTATTTGGCAAACTCACTTCTGGGTTCATCCTTGAGTTTTCAAATGAAATTGATTTTCAGAAGCAAGTTATTTGGACAGAAACTGAAATATGAGACAGGAGGAAGACAGCTTAGCTGCAAGATATGACTTATGATTTCTCTAGCAATTCCCAAACTATTGGGTTAAAAAGCAAAACAATTCTGTGCCTCTGCTGGTCCAAGCAACCTCACAACCAAAACTCCTGCAGTTAATTCCACAGTTGAGATAAAAAGACCCCCAGCTTTCTCTGAGCTATGCTTTCATCATTTTTAAAGCAATACACAGCTTGCTGAGAAAATTTCAATTATTTAGGTAATGTCTTCATTTACCCATAAATTAACATAATAAATGGCAAAACAGCAGTGACAACTCCCAAAAGATTACTCAGTAAGGAAGACAGAACTAATGCACCCAAAACCTGCAGGCAACATCAGTCTCCTCCAACTGGAGTGACAGGCTTGTCTTGAACTGGTTGAAAGCAGAGAGGAACATTCCTAATGCTGGAGCCTGCAAACCTTAAAGGAACAGCCTCAGTAAAATCAGCAGCTCAGTCAAAGAGGGAAGAGATGTTGGAGCTGCAAACCATTAAGGAACAGCTCCAGTAAAATCAGGAGCTCAGTCAAAGAGGGAAGAGATGTTTCGAGCCTGCAAACCTTAAAGGAATGGCCTCAGTAGAATCAGGAGCTCAGTAAGAGAGGGAAGAGATGTTTTGAGCCTGCAAACCTTAAAGCAATGGCCTCAGTAGAAACAGGAGCTCAGTTACAGAGGGAAGAGATGCTTGGAGCTGCAAACCTTAAAGGAACAGCCCCAGTAAAATCAGGAGCTCAGTCAAAGAGGAAAGAGATGTTTTGAGCCTGCAAACCTTAAAGGAATGGCCTCAGTAAAATCAGGAGCTCAGTTACAGAGGGAAGACATTTTTTGAGCTGTTTGGTGTAAAATGGGGAAAATTCCGAGAGCCCTGGAGCAGCAGCACAAGGGAAGGCCATGAAAGGAGAGGCTGGAACAAACACAGGTGGCATCACCTGAGCTGGGCCGTGTAAAAACTGGCAGAACTGCCCTCAACCCTCTCCAACGCAGCAGCCAAGGCACACAGGGCTCCAGCAGCGCACTCACAGAGGAAGCAGCCTGCGCTTACCTTGACCACCGGGGGCGTGGGAGGCAGCACGGGCAGGATGGGCGCGGCGGGCGGCGGCGGGGCGGCGGCGGCGGGGGCGGCGACGGGCGGGACGGTGGCGGTGATGGTTGGCACGGGGGTGGCGGCGATGACAGGAGTCTGGGACACGGCTGGAGGGACGCTCTGGAACGGAGCCGGCGGGGACACGGAGGACACGGCCACGGCTTGCTGAGCTCCTTTCAAACGAGAGGGGAAAAGTGCTGGTTGCAGTTGGGAGAGTGCTGGGAGAGAATTGGTGCTGCTGGATTTTGGCACACAGTGTGTGATGTTACACCCCAGGTAGGACAAAAGTGAGGAATCTCTGATATAAGTCTTTGTATCACAGGTTTAGGTCAGCCACAAGCAAAATAATTCCAGTTTTTCACAGGGAGTGTGTGTTGCTCTGGGACAGTCTTCATCCCCTGGGTGCTCCCAGAGCTGCACTGAGCTCAGCCTAAGAGCAGGAGATGGAACAGTGGGAGGGGCTCACACCATGCAAAGGGCAACAACCACTGCCCTAAACCACCTGGGCACCCTGGAGTCCAAAGCACTTCACATCTGCCACAAGTGCACAGGGTGGAACTCTTGGGGTTGACCTGTGCAGGGACATAACCTGGGCTCAGTGATCCCTTCCAACTCCATATTTTATGATCCTCAGCAGTGCCTAAGCCTCCTGATGGCCTCGATGTCTCTGATGCTACACCTGCACTGCTAAAATCCTGCCTACTGTTGTAACAAAGGGGACAAACCTACTACCTAATAACCAAAGCAGCAATCCTCCTTCGATGTTTTATCAAAGGATGTTGAAGAGATACATCATCATTAATTTCTCTGAGCTTGGATAGAGTTATAGCTCCATTTAGCACCTGAAATGTGGGAAAACAGAGGAACAATTGATTTTCCCAGAGCAACAATTAGACCTTGTTTAGAGGAAAAAAATCCAACTGCAATCATTTAACTCGGCCCACACAAGGTCCTTTATGAACTGTTTTACCATGCTTGGATGTTTTAGTCCTAAAGCCATTTAAAATCAATTCTAAGTAAGCTGAACTAAACTTAGATTCCAGTGATATGCAATGGTCTAAACAGCCTTTTGCAATGGCATAATAAATCCTTTAATTTTATAATGTTGTAACCATGTGTGCAAAAGAAAAAATACACAGGGTTTAGGGAATTAGCAAAATTTGAGTCCATGTCTCTGCTGTGTCCAATTTCTGCTAGAACCCAGGGTGAACTGTATAAACCCAAATCTGCAAAGGCTTTCCATGCCATGGTCTGGCACTGGCAGTAGACTGGCATTTCTGACTACCTTGTTTTTCCTTGCCTTGGTTTCTTCTTTGCTTAGAGAAGCAGCAGCACTGCCCTCCCTCACTGAAGTGCTGCCTGGAAGGGCAAGTCACAGATGGCAGGATTGGTGTGACAAAAATGCAGGGTCACAGAGAGCCCTGAAACCCTGAGTGAGCATCACCCAGACATCTCACACTGCTTTAACTGTGAGACCACACTCTCCCTGGCCAGCCTCCTCCCCATGTGCACAGCCCAGCAGCCTGGAAGGTGGGGCAGGCTTGGGAACACTCCTGTCCCTGGCTGGATCCTACCTGTGCTCTGGCTGCCTGCTGAGGGCTTGCGACCTTTGCCTTTAGGAACTGGGGGTAGCAATTCCACCTCCTCCTGAGGCATCTGGGCAACCTTCTGCAGAAATATCTTCTCCAGGGCTTGGGCCATGAGGACAATGTCATCTGTGGGCTGCACAAGGAAGAATATGAGCTTTTGTTGTATCATTCACATATCTGAAGCAGCGAGGTTGAAGATCAGGCTTAGAAAACACTGATGCCCTTCACATAAATTATGGTATCCACATGCTGATAATAAACAGATTGGCTCTTCTCCCTCCTTGCTCGCCACTCTCCTGCTCTTCCATTCTGCTCTAGCATGCAGTAATTACAGCCCCTAAGTGTGCTGCATCCAGAGAATTACCAGGACTTCAGTAGGAGCCTGATAAACCAGTATCCTGTGCAGCAGTGTGGAAGCAGCAAACTGGAACGGATGAGCTGTCCTCCCCTGCTTGCCAGCAGGTCCAAGGAAAGAGGCTAAACACACATTCTGTGGCTCAAACTAATTAATTTGTTTATTTCAGCTGTTCTCCAGTCTGGGTCTATGATGACAAATGACTGGAGAAAACAGAACACAAAGAATTTTAACAACCTAACAAAACAGCAAACAAGCCAAACCCAAAATAATAATAATAAGCAGCAATCTAAATGTGTGTAAGTATGAACATATTTATGGAGACAGAGTCAAAGGACAGAGTTATGATTCTTGAACTCCTTTCTGCTGCTGACAGATACTATTTAGTGCCAGACAGCAACACACAGCATTAAAGCACCTCAAAACACCTGCAGAGCACTGCACTAAGTGCAGCTCATCCCAGAAAACTCCTAACTGAAAAGAAAAGAAGTAAAAACTTGCTGCATAACCCCAGAACAGAAATCTACCTATAATTAAAAGGCATATTTGCCATTGTAACTACTCTGGGGGAAGAAAGAGGCAGCACAAAGACAGCTTTGTGCATTTCAAGTAACGTGGTTGCAATTAGTGGCATTTCAAATCCTTGTGAGGAAGGCCTGGAGCCGGCCCTGTTCAAAACCTGCACAGTAACAGGGGCAGGTGGGTGTTTTTTAAAGGTTTTCCTGGGATTTTTTTACCTTGTTATAAATGTAACAGTTTGTAAACATGGTGTTGAAATCCTGCATACATTCACTGGCACTCCAGTAATAGTTGTGCTCCAGCCGCTTCTTGATCGTGCCCATGTCCATGGGGTTTTTTATTATTTTGTGATAATCCTGTTGGAAAAATGAGGAAGATGTTACCTCTCCTGATTCAGTTTTGTTCACATCTCCTTGTAGCCCCTGCTTTCTCCTCATCCCCCCTCTCCTAAAAACACCACTCCCAAATTTTGTGGAAATTCTAAATTTAAATATATATTCATTTATTTTCTAATTTTTACCTTTTTAATCTTATCATTATTATGAACCTAGCTCAAAAACACACAACCTCCAGTCTGGGAATCAGCATTTCTACCTCTCTTTTTAAAAGGCTGCCTCTAGCACTTACATAAGTTTATCAGGGCTGGCTAAAACTGCACTCAAAGTTTCAATCTCTAATTTTAAGAGCATTTTGGCTTTTGGAAGGCTTCCACCTGTTAACCCAGTTTCTCCCTGGGCTGGTCTGGAGCACCTGCAGAGGCTGTGATTAGCCTGGGGATGCTGCAGGGCTGTGCAGTGTCATTTTCTTGTTCTGGATTAGAGCACCAAAGCCTCTCTTGCTGCACATGAAGCCACTGGCTGAGCCCAACACCATCCCAGGCACTGATATTTCCACTTGAATCCCAAAAACTGATCTGACCACCACAAAACTTTCCAGGCTGAGAACACAACAGATACATACCGGCAAATTCAGTTTGATTGCATCCACAGGCTGGTAGAAAGGCCAAGCAAACTGATGCTTCCACAAGGTCTTGACCACAACATTTTGCATGTACTGCAGCTGGTTGGTTTTGCGGCCGGGCTTGTTGGGGTTGGTCACCTCTGGAGGGGGAGGATTCACAGGGCCCTGGGGAGCCTGGATGGCTGACGTGACCGTCGACATCTTCCTGCTCCTTCTCACTCGCTGTCACTGCGGCAGCAACGGGGACAGCTTCCTTCTTCCTTTATGCTCCCTGAATGGGACTGACATCCCATTGCCAGGGTGCAACCATACAGCCTAGAGCAAACTAGAGAGAGGGAGAGGGAGGGGTGTAAGTACAGATTTTTGAAGCAGGCAGGTTGAGACATATCTTCTGTGGACAGTATTTAAACTCAGGCTCTTTACCCCATTGACTTTGTTCCTGGAACATAGTTTGTCTTAGAGATGGGCACAGTTCAAGACCCAAGAGACAGTGGAATAGCAATTCCCAAATTCAAAGCCTGCAGAGACACAGCAAGCTTCATGGGACAAGTTCTTGCTTTAGCTGGCTCAGAGAGCATCTTCATGTCAAGAAAACACTCGGGGCAACCTAAGAATCCTGTCAGGGAATAGGGTGAGGATGTAATGCAGGCTCCCATGAATGCACTGATGCAAGCTGCTAAATCCATAGCTTCCAGCTCCATGCAAACTGAACTGCATTGTCTCTAGACCCATGCTGCCTGGCACAGAGTCAGCTCACAGGACTCTGCTCTGGTGCCATGGGTAGTGTAAAATCCCAGAATGAAGTGCAGACGACAGCTGCCAGAGGATCTCAGTCCAGGGAAATGAAAGAAAGTGCAGAGGGAGATGCTGTGAACTGCTGGGAGTGAGAGGTGTCACCAGGAACAGCCCAACTTGAAGTGATCTGCACTCTGAATCTCATAAATGTCTTATTATGCCTCTTACTGCATGCACCTGTCTGGTTTTGACCCCAGTTTTGTACCAGAGTTTAGAGATCCAGGCTCAGATAATAACTGGTGTTATGCTGATATCCCATGACCTGGCTCAGACAGTGCTGTCATGTTCTCTCTCTCTGTCTGTTTGAAATACAGGAGACTACATAAATTGCATTATTGTATTCTGGTTTTCCCTCTGCAAACTGCAGAGGTAAAAATAGCCCAGTATCACTGTGCCTTGTGTAGCATATGGTAAACAGCTTTGCTATGTCATCTTCCATAAACATTGGATATTTCAGCTCACATCAGGACTGCAGCTACTCCTCTCATGGCAAACAGACCACACTCACTTTCTAGAGGCAAATTATTTCAAATATGTTTAGAAAGCAATACAAATACTCCGACACATACTTTTTGGTTGAACAGAGAAACATGAGCAGGGACAGAAGCTGCAGCAACAAAGGAAAAAGCAGGAAGACATCCTGGGAAAAACCCAAAAACCTCTGTTTTAATACAGTCCTAATCATCTCTACTGAATATCTGGACTAAATATAGAACATCAACTTACCCTGAACTGCTGATTAGATGAAGGCAAAAAGTAAACACATACCTAACTTGGGGAAAATTGACCAAAATAGCTGTGTACAAACAAACAGATCTGCAGCAGAGAGGGAGGGAACTGCTAAAAACCTAAACCAAACCCCTGTGTGAATACATGTGATTATTTGTGCAGAAAACAGATAAGTCCAGGTCTGATGCTGCCACCATTTGTTCACAACACCCACTATATTCCAAGGAAAAATGCCATGGATTTAAGTATAGCTCCAGAGTCAGGCTTCTGGTCCATTTTTTGATAACTCAGGAGCCCAGCTTAGTTCCAAAAGGACTGGTCTCTCATCTGATCATGCTGCTGATGACAGGCACCAAGCAGCCAAAAGGGATGCTGGCATCCTCTGGACAAGGAATTTCATAACTAAAATGTTACTTGGGATTTCAGATTTTCTCCCAATGTTCTATCAAGTCAAAGCAGCAGCAGAAATATTGCAAAATTCAATCTTCAGATCGAGGGGGGTAAATAGACAAAGAATTAAAAACAACAAAAAAAAGATAATTAGGAAGTTTCACTCAGCCTCCTTCTGGGGAGCTCCCTGCATGGATTCAGGTTTCTGAGCAGCATCCATCATCCCAGAGAATGCAACGCTGGCTGCAGGCCCCTGGTGACCACCACTGAAGCATTTTGTTTGCTGTCTTCTTGATTAACAAACTGAATCCAGTGCAAGGATTGAAGGGAAATAAAACACCCACAGAGAGCAATTCCTACTGCTAGAGAGCATTTGGGTCACAAGTTTGAAACTATGCAGTGTAACTTAAGTCTTCCCTTTAAATAACCTGAGGCTAAATATGATTCTCTTTTCATTTGAATTTCCTGATGTCCTACCTCAAACTCCAATTTGATAAGGATTTTTAATTAATTTGTATTAAATCCCAGAACTGTAATTCAACAAACCACAGATCCATAGCTCCTACCTCTCTCAGACTTTTTCTCCCTGACCTTGGCCAAGGCTTTCAGTATCTTCACCCCACAGCTCCTCATCTGTGCCATGGAGATAGTGGGAGCTCCTTTCTGACCCCACCCAGCAGAAAAAAATTCTCTGGGACAGGCACTGCCTCTCCACAGGGCCATTTTGATCCTCAAGCTTAAATAAAGCTCGTGCAGTCCACATAAAGGGATGGAACAGTCATCAGTGACACAACTCAGAAAGGATTTTAATTAAGAACATTACCAAAACAAGGAGGGGCAGAACCATGGCAGCCAACTTGGCCAGTTCCCTGCTCCTCTTTAACTTCCATGCTCCAACACACTGGCTTTTACACCCAAAAGTGGCTCCAAACCTCCCAGCAGCACTGGCATTGAACTGCTGGACCCTGCAGAAGACAGGAATAGCTACCTGGGCTGTCTGGCAGCACTGGAAGTACTGTCCTGCCACAAATAAAGCTTTAATGTGCCTGTGCCTCACTGCACCTTTAACTTGGTCCAGCAGCTTCCTCACCATTCACTGAGGAAGTTCCTTTGATACTGGGTCACTCTGTAATTTTTAAAACTAAGAATTTGCTTCTACAGCATTCCTGAAGACTCAAAATGGAATAATTTTTGGGAACGTAAAAAGCAGGACTATGAGAAATCTGGAAGATGAAGGTAAAAATGTCCAAAAGGCAATGACTTTGAATTAAAGATAAATTAATGCCTGAGTAATCTACTCTATGTGAAATATGAGTTATTAAGTGAGGGAATGAGAGCCCTGACCATCTGACCTCCCAAATTACCAGACAAATCATGCAAGAGGACACTTTAGTAGACCCACAGACAAAGCTTCTACAAATTGTCCCATAACTGCAGGTAGAACTGAGCTACACAGCTCTTGTCTGAGCACTCCAGCACCTACTGAAACTGCACTGGTATCAATAAATATTTAAACCATTAGGGACAGTGAGCCAGGACATCACTGTAGGAGGTACTGGAGCAAAGACTGCCAAAACCAGACATCATGTGCACCTTCCAGTGAGGGGCTAAGGTGAGACTTCTTTTAGCCCTGCAGTAATAACTTCTCTAAATTTTAATTTTTAAACACTACTTATCCTGTTCCTCAGGCCTATAATGTTCAAGTAGCAGGAGCTGTTCTTGATTTCTCTGTCTGCACAAGTAGTTTTGATATTGCAAGTTTAAAATACACCCTAAAGTGCTGTCATACATGAAGAGTGAACACTCCTTATTCAGTCTGAGATAGTAATTAAAAGCAAAACTCAAAACCTCAAAGAAAGGAGATTTTAAGTCTTTTTTTGCTAAGTTACAACCTCATTGTGGCAAACCAAGCAACAAAAAACCCAGCTAGGTTGGATGGACGTTTTCTTTTAAAAAAAAAACCCTTTCTTCCATTGAGTCTCTCAATCAGGGTCAGTCAGTGGAGAGACAGTTGGGCATGGAGAAAACATGTAAATAATTCCCTGCACTAGCAGCATAACATTTTCCTGTCTGCAGTGGTGGGGACTATTTTAAAAGCAGCTCTGCAGGCCCATGAAGGGTGGGTGCAGTGTGCCAGCTCTCCTGCTGCTCCAGCCCACGGCTCTGCCACTTCCTTTGGCAGTGCCCAACATCTAACGGATGCTTTGCTCCCCTGCAGGACCCGATGGGTTTGTTTTGACTGCAAGCTTTATGTCAGCCTGGCAGTCCAGGGGTTTTTTCCTTTCCCTTGGTATAGTATTTCTGTGTGGTTACTTGGACACTGATCAAAATCTGGCACAATTCCAGCCTGGCCAGGAACAGCCACATAAATCTTCCCATTGGGGAAAATTATCGAGTTTGAGAGATGTTCCTTGACCTCGTTGTTATCTGGACATTTTTATTTACATTACAGTAGCACACAGAGGCTGGGCAGAGACCAAGGTCCCTTGGCACTTCACACTCTGCACACACAAAAACCTTGTTCCTTCCTCAAAGCGCTGCTGCTCACAACTCACACTTTACACCACGGTGAGGTGACTTGCCCAGAGCCCCCCAGCCAGCAGCCAGACCCCAAATTTGCCAGCAGGGCAGTCAGAGCAGTGTCCTCCAAGCTGCTGCTCCAAGCATTGCTTCCCTACATTGGCTCCTTGCAGCCTCCAAAGCAGATTCTCACGTTTTTTTTTTCCCAACAAGTGGAAGTTTGTGCAGATTTACCACCATGTGCTACTGCCCATGTCAGAGAAGCAGCCCAGCCTTGGTGACTTTGTCCAGACTTTCTCTGCAGGGGAGGTTCAGCACAACAAAACCTCACAACAAAGTCAGGGAAGGTTATTAATGAGGGTTGTACACATTTTATTCTATGGCTGTAGAAAGTAAGGGCTACACCAGCACTCCTCCAGTCTCCTCAGAAGGAAACAAAACATGTGGATGCTTCCTTTGCCTCCTCCTTTGCCTTCCCTTCCCCACACAGGAACTGAACTTCAGGCAGCTTTCAGTACCTACTACCAGGTCAGCAGGGATGGTGTCTTCAGACTCAAGGATGTGCAATTTGAGAGCAAGACTTGAGGACAGATGAATTGCTTTATCAGCCAACCCTGCCCTGGCAGACAGGCACACTTCACACAGCATGCCACCCCCTCAAGACACTGGGATTTACACTTGGCTTCACTGCAGGAGCTGGGAATTTGGCTTGTAGTGCCCCTATGGCACTCTGAAAGGCCATTCAGCCATCCTTGCTGGCTCCCAAATCATTAATCCCACACATCACAGATTTGCTTTTCATGCATATTATTAACGTCCTGAGACTGGGAGATGCAACTGTGTCCTGAGCTCACCTCTGCACGAGGGAGGGGAAAAGATCACAGCAGATTAAGTCAGTTCCTTGGCTTTTGACTTGGTTGGTTTAATGCTCATCAGATTATGCAGATGGCTTTCCCACCCTTGGTCTCTCCTTGGCTATTACAAGAGCAGGTGTTTCCTCAGTGGGTTCCTAACCAGTAGGTAGGAATCAGCCAGTGACTGGTAATTTGGTAATTTCAAGGGTCTTTTTTTGATGCCTACTCAGTGCTCCCTGCAAATCACACTGCTGTAAGATCTCTGATGAGATGCCTTCAAACCCAGGGGTATCCAAAAGTCACTTTAATAAAAGCATTGGAGACTTATAAACACTGCTAGGCACCTCAAATAAAGTGATGGACTTTCTGATAATTTGAGGCCAGAGTATTTCTCTCCCCCAAGTCACTAATGCCACAGGAAGCATCTTCTGATCAAATCTGAGCAGGAATTTAGCTGCATGTCACACAAATCAGATGGGGCTCAACTGTTCTAAAGGCTGCAGTTTCAAGTGCAGGGAGTGATGGTTAACACTAAACCAAGTTCATTTTCATGGCTTTGAATTTGGTTTTGAGTGCAGTTTTAAGAGACCAATGTCAGTAATGAATTAGGCATGGTTGACCTTTCCTTGCATTGGGGAGGACAGAATGACCTCTGGGCATTTCTTCCTGCCCTGCTTTTTGTGGTCCCCTGAAAATACAGAGGCAAACTTCAACTCAGCCTATGTTGGTTTTGGGCAAGCTCCTGAGCTACAGAGTTTTGTTAAAAAGGCTACAGGAGGAAGGAAAAGTGAGGAAAAGGAGCTGAGCCAGCTTTGAAACCTGACTGCAGTAAGCTGGACTTAGATAAGCTGAACTGCACTTGCAAAGAATTAGCCAGGAGGTACTTCAGCAAATTAACTGGGTGGCCTATCATGAAAAAGTTATCAAATGCTTAGCTGTAATAAATGAGATCTATGAACAGGTTCCAGAGTACTTGGAGCAGCTGGTGGCTTGCACATCCAAATCAACAGGATGAGAATGGGGAGGTGCTTAACAGGAAAATGCTGGTGGTTGTGCCTCTCACAAGATACACAAATTACACCTTTATGGCAATAGGAAAAAAAAAAAAAACAAACTGTTGGGCTTTTACATAAGAGAGATTTGGCATAGGAAGTGAAGTGTTTGGGATAACCACATGTCTGGGCAGACTCTGCTCGTGCCATCTTTCCCCAGAGGGGAAAGGTGGAAATGCAATGGAATTACCTTGTGTGACCCACTGGGCTGAACCCACAACACCTAATGGGGCAGAGCCAGGGAGAAACCAGACAGCCAAAATTTACAGGGAAAACATCCTGCTTAGAGCAGATCTTCTCTCTTATCCAGTGCACTGCACACTTATTTGGCAACTCCTAGCACTTGTCGGGGTGGCTGCAGCCCCCAAAAGCCCCTGTGCAGCAGCAGCCCTGCAGCCTGGGACATCAGGCAAAGAGGAAGCAGTGGGAAGGTGCTGGCACATGGCCACATACCATCCATCTCTGAAGGTGGCAGGAGCAGGAGAGGGGACAGGAGAGCTGGGGCAGGCAGGAACGTGGCTGAGGGCACGCTGGAAGGACAGTGCACACCACAGCACAGCCAGCAGCCCAGACCTGTGGCATTCAGGAACCACTTCAAGCCTGATCCTGCAAAGTGCTCGGCAGCTTTCCCCTCTCACTAAGCTGCAAGGTGTCTGTGGCTCAGCACCTCACCACAGAGGGTTTTGCAGACTTATCACCTGCAAGATACAACTAATTGGTCAATCAAGATAAACCTCTTTCTAAGGAAGATTTAAACAGAGGCAGGAACAAACTCAAGCTCTGCACACTTCGTGGTTTCTCTCTTGAGTCAATTCCTTTTCCAGCTGTTAGAGAGAGGTAAAATGACAAGGGAGGTCCAGTGTTGCATATTTGGGGCTGGAGAATCTTGTCAGACTGCTCAGATGTGTGGGTGCTGCCACTGTCTCAGTTACAATAGCTGGGAGAGCTCAGGGAGGCAGTACCAGCCCTGGAGAAGCATCCTCTCCCTGCAGCACAGAAATCCCAGCCAGAAAAACCCCACCGCACCAGGGCAAGGGGTGCAGGAGCATGGGGATCCTGTTCTCTGCCATCACACTTCCTAAAACAGCACAAAAAGAAATTGCAACCTAATGAAGAAGAGATATCTCTATGTTTATATGAAAGTTGGCCAAGGAGTGGAAAAATTTTGGTGACCCCAAATTCAAGGCTTGCTGATGGGCACAGCAAAAGACCCCTCAGACTCAGCCACAACTTCTGCAGGCTGGCCAATTCTGCAAATTCAGAACAGGCACAAATGCTGTCTGCTGGATGCCTTCTCTGTTATTCCACCTCTCTGTGCTTCTGGAATTACTATCACTTTAAGCTCCACAGAGGGACAGAATCTACTCTTCCACTCCTGCTCACTTCTGGTTTTGCATTCAAATCCATAATTCAAGAACAACCAGAACTACAAATCCATTTTCTTGCCTGGGTTTGAGCCACAGCCACCCTTTCTAAGCATCCTTTATGTCAGCATCACCAACTGCTCTGAAAGTGGGAGACAAACTGTGTGACAAGCTGATGTGCCTTCAGCCTGAACTTGCTTGTAACAGATCCCAGTGGCATGGAATCTCTGAATTCCTGCTTGCCCAGCCATCAGAAAAGGGAGCTGCCACAGCACATGGAACAAAAGACAAAAATCTCACTTGCTGAGAGCTGTTGAGAAGAAACCACCCAGCTAAAAGTGCAGGAGCAACAGGTCCATCCTGGACACACCAGCCCAGTGACAAGCAGCAGGCTGAGGCTGTTAATCATTTCAGAACTGGATGATAATGCTGAATAGTCTTAATCTGATACTCAGTGGCTTCAGCAGAAGCCAGCCTGGGGCTGCTTCTGCTTGTATTCCTTCAGGAAACAAAACTGGTGGATAGAAACAGATATAAACTCTACTGAGCAGATAAACTGCAAGAGGAAACAGGCAGCTAACTTATACCCCCTGGGAGAAAGCAAAATATAGATAAAGTCAGGAAAAGAAAGGAGGGATGAAAAGAGTGAGGAGACAGAAGTGAAAGCTCCCTGTTTCATGCAGTTTGAAAATGTGATTGACCACAGGCTGCTGTTAAATGCTGGATCACATCCAGACCACTTTGCTGAACTAGAGGCCAAAGCATCATAACCCATCTCCTTCAAGGCTCTGCCTCCTGATCTCCCATATTTCCCCTATTCCTTTACACCTCCCTTCTCCAAAGCACAGCTTCTAACAGTGACATTCCTGACCATTCACCCTTTTCACTTTTGCCAGTTTCAGGTCAGCACACTGTATTTCAGCTAAATTATTAAAAAACAACCAAACTAAGTGAAATAAGAACAAAAAAGCCCACACACACTCTGGCCTGGCCCCAAGTTTCAGCCAATGCATGCACAGCAGCAGCATTTAGGTACAGCCAGTAGAGCAGAACGTGGCAACACCCACACAGGGTCTAGAACTCCTAAATGTACATCTACACCCTAATTTTCTGCTTTTTAGAGGATGTGATCTGCACAGTTAAATATCTGAGTCCTGAAAAAGTCAGCCCTTCCTCTTTTTAATCAGCATATGGTGCTTTGTGTACTTTTACAACATAAAGAAAACCCTCAAACTCCATTTGATTCAGCACACAGTGAATAAATGACACAGAGCCTTTCCACAACAGGTTGTCATGATTGTTTCTTTATCTGCACTTTGATTTCCAAAAAGAGATATTATTGGACAGAAAGCTTTTTGAAGAAAAGTGTAAAAAAAAGGAAAAGGAAAAGCCTCAAGAGCTCAACTACCTCCCTGCTGGGCAGAGCATCTCCAAGCATCTGCTGTACCTGCACAGAATTACAAAAACTCCCACTACAAGCCAGCCTGCTGACAGTTCTGCCACCCCAGCTGCAGGCTGGTTATCCCCCACTTGGAAATGGGAATATCAATATTTCCACTGCCATCTGCAATTAAAGTCATTAGCCTTTCCCCACGCATTTATAGATTAACTCTTTCTCAGTGTTATGGTTGCACCAAACTTTAAATAAAGGAAAATAAAAAAAAAGCAGCAAGAGCACAAAGGAACCTGCATTTACAGGGTGTTCAAACACCATCACTGGGGTTTCTGGAAACAACTTCTTGACTCAGTACAACACTCCTTGTCATTGGAAGGAAGTACAAAGCTAAAACTGCCATCTGCTTTATCCCTTTGCCCACACTGCAGCACTCTTTAAAAATGTTTCTGAAAGATAAACCACAACACCCAAAAGGTCCTTAGTGACACCTGTTAGGGAGAGGGGGTTAGATACAGTCAAATTCCACTCCCAGCTGAGTTTAAGAGGCTACAGAAACAGGAAGATCACCTCACTAAGTACAGAAAGTACTCTGAGCAAAGTATAAAATACAGAACCCTTGCAAATAGCACTTAATTCCCCTCTATTACCTATTTAAAGGGTTGTTTCCTGCTCTGTGGAGCTAAGAACCCTCACTGCAATTCTCCCTTACACCACCAGTTCTGCAAGGCCATATTTCAGCATTATTAATATGATTTACAAGTGCTACAGATGTTCTCCTTAGGGGCAGCTCCATGCAAACATCAACAGACTTCTAATAAACAGAGCCAGATCCATCTGTTAACTTGTTTGAAGCATTTCACTGTACAGAGCAGAACCAAAGTGATTCATTAGAGAAAGTATCTTCATCAACAACCTCACCTGAACACTTCTTATGCTCCAACACTTTCTCCTTTCTACTTAACTTTTAAATTTGTTTTTATGTATTTAAATGATTAAAGTTGCTATTTCAAAAAAGAACAGATAAAAAATGGATGTAATAATAGTAGTAAAAATGGATGAGCTGCCACTGGTTTAAATCATGCCCTGGGTTTACAACTACAGCACTGCACCTTTCCCATGCAAAGTCCACCTAAAATCAATACATGACAATCAAGTCAGTTTAAGAGGATGAAGGATGAAATGAAAGGGATTGAATAACCAGGACAAATATACTGCTTGTTAGGAACCTGGTAATGGGGCAAAGTAAGAGCCCCCACACACCAAGGGAATCACTGCAGCCACTTGTTACACCAGTCACCCTCTCATTTAAGACCACCACTCATCCCCTGTGCACACTCCCACCAGCTTGGCTTTATCTGTTCTCAAAGCAATTGAAGTGCCCTGTGTTTGAACAGGCACATTGTCCCGGAATAACTCTGTGTGTTAACTTAAAGCAAACACAGCCACACAAGTACAAAAGGCTCTATGGGCTCTACTACTTCCGATGAAAAGTGATTCTGCTAAGGTTGGGTAGATCCATAAACTTGCTCAACTATGCAAGGAAGTTCCAGGTCAGCTGAGGTGTGAACAAGCTGGGGTAGTTAAGCTGCTGTCGCTCCCTCAGAGAGCATCAAAGCAGTTTCTGAATTAAATCCCTGCGAGAAAGGGAAAAATTTGGATCTTAAAGTCCCCTCCCTGTGCAGGGAGCAGAGGTTGCTGATTCAGGAGAAGGGGGGAAGGTGCTCAGGACAGAGGGACAGGAGGACAGGCTCCTGCCAGGAGGAGCAGAGCCTCCCCAGCACAGCTCCTGCTGAGAGCACCCACGGCTTAGAGCACACAAGCCTAAGCTGCTCTGAGCTCCTGCATATGGATGAAGCTCAAGTCCAAGGAAATATGACCATGACAGCGTGGACACAAGGATCTCAATTGATTCCCACGTGGCTTGTTCCTGCCCAGGAAAGGAAAACACTCCCAGCACACTGGCTGATCCATAATACTCCCACTCAGGCAAGTGCTTACTCCAAGGGAAACTCAGAGAAACATTCCCTCTCTCTTCATTGAAGAGCTGCACTTCAACATTATTTCACAGACCCTGAGCAGGACTGGAGCAGCAACACAAAAGCTGCAAAAAGCAATGCTTTCCAGGAAGGAACAGCAAAAAGCAATGCTTTCCAGGAAGGAACAGCATTCTCAGACACAATTCTTACACACGTGTGCTCAGTTTATCACTTTCACTACAGCTCACAGCACAACACAGTTCCTAAATCAGCCTTGGCAAACAATAAAGCTACATTCTACAGCCCCTCCCAGCAAAAAAGCTCTGGACTGCAAACTCTACACTTACTTATAGCCAAACCAGGACCAGGGCAATTTTCTAAAACAGATTTATCTTAGCGTGGCCATATCAATGGTTTTGAGAGAGATCCCAAATCAGGCACCCTCTGTGATGGTACACAAGGATGAGCTGAGCAGTTGAAAAGACAAAGCACCAGAAGGAGAAATGTGCATTTTCTTCAATACAAGTAGGGTTTGGTTACAACAGGAGAGTCAGTCACATGAAGAACATCTCAGCCTGTACATCTGTGTCAGGAAAGTTCTCCAAGTGTAAACTTCAAGAGTGGAACAGAAATCCTTTCCTGTCCCTGCTTCTCTCTCTTTAAATGAAAGGCAGGAGCAAACAGGATCATTCCCAAAGCAGACTGGTGTCAATCACATCTGAGTCTAAATCTCAAAGTTTGACAGTAAATGGGATCAGTGCAGACAGGGAAATTTGCTCCAGATTGGTCCCTCAAGCACGAAAATTTCACCTCAAATTGTCTTTGTTACACCTGTTGCAATGTTGGTGGAGAGGAGAAAGCCCTGCTCCCAGGAAAGAAGAAAAAATCTTTTCTGACCAGGTTATCCATGCTGCTGAAACACTTCCAAATATGACAACATCTGCTGAAAAGAGACCAAGGCTTGGAAAGCTGCATAAGGAACCCAAAATAGAGGTGAGTGGTTTCTTCAGTCAATATCTTATCAAGAAGAAGAGAAAAGGACTGCTAGAAAACACAGCACATTACAGAGAATTTCTGCACTGCTCTCCTGAAGAATTTACATCCTTCCAACACTGGCTTTAGCAACAAGTGGGTTAAAGAGTTAGTGTGCCACAGAAAGCTTTTCACCTCCAACAAGCACTAATGATTGACAAAACAGCCCTGATGTTGCAGTAAGATCCCATGGAATGAAAAGCTGGAGATGCACAGTTCCTTCCAAAATGTCCTGACAGCTCACCGAGCAGCACAGCACACAATGGCTCCCTCCCAACTCCCAGAACTCCACTGCTTCCAACGAGGTTCTGGGCTATTACTAAAGAATAATGTAGCAAATTGAAATAAAACAAAACTAAACTAAAAAAAAAAAAAACAACAAAACAACAACATCAAGTACAACAAAACAAAACATATGGCTCATGGTAATGATTGGGAAACCCACTGAGGATTAATGAATTTTGCAAATTAGCAAAGAAGGAGCAACCAGGATTAAAGAGAAACAATCAACAACACTGAGATGCAAAACACTCTTTGTTCATTTATTTAGCAAAGTGTAGTTCTGCCTGTGCTGAAAGCACCTGATAGCTTACCAAAGTAGACAGAGTAATATATTTTGTAAAAGTAATTAAGCCTTTGAAATATGAGACCTCAGTACATCACTCAGCTGCTGCCGAGGAGAGGGATTTGACTCCCAAGTTGTTTGTGCTGTCAACAAGGGCGATCAGGCTCCCAGATTACTCCTGGGAGGAGGAGTGAGATTCTAGGAGTGCAGCAGGGCCTGGCTGCAAACCCACAGCTCACTGCACAAGTGCCTCCCCTCCAAGGGAAGTGGTAAATATTAACCAGCATCATTCAGAACGTGCACCGAGTCAAAGATGTGCCTGGGAAAAGTCTGGGAAGCCGCAGCCCGGTGTGTGCACTGCCTTCAGCCTCACAGGGAGACACCCCTGGCCTGCTAGTGAGGCTTGAGGGGACCAAAAACCCCCTTTAGACTCCCTCCACCTTAGAGATGAGTTTTAAACACGCAGTTCTTCACTCAGCAGAGAGGCCTTTTGCAAGATCATTAAGAACTGTGATTTAAGTCATTGTACGCAGCAGTGCAAAGACAGAGCAGCTAGGAAGCCCACAGAAACACTTGCATTTGCAGACACTGACTAATAACAAAATCAGCCTTCTTGAAAGACAGACAGTGCAAGGGCAAGGCTGCCCAGCACGCTTACTGAGCTGGAACTCAGACTTCAACATGCTTTTCCTCTAAATACTTCTTAAATGACAAGAACTAAAGTTTTTGTAAGCACTTGGGTGCTTAAATGACAACAGTTTTATTTCCAGAAGCCTAGTTTTTATTTGAAGATAACAGAACTAACACTCCAGAGTCAGCTTTGAAAACAACCCTCAGACACTCCATGTTGCACGTGCATTCTTTGTTAATTTGAACTGTGCATGCATAGGTCACTACAAGTAAAAAGCTTTTTTACTGCAATAGCTACTGTCTCAGCACTGAAGAGACAATATTGCAATCAAGCTTATGCTGAACATTTTAAAAGATTGTTACCCCCTGCCCAAGCCTTTTATTAAACATTGTCTCAAAACACGAAACAAGCATGAGTGAAAGAAATACACAATCTTAGCATTTCTTCTTTCCAAAAAGGAAGGCTTTGAGGTCTGGAGTTACTCTGTTTCAGCAGGAGCCTCCCAGGGTATTATTAAAAACTCCCCAAACTTCTGTGCTAGAAAAATGAGACACCCAGCAGTCTGCCAGTGCTGTGATCTGCAGATCAGGAGGCAGGACCTGCATTCACAGAACACTCAAGCACTTAGGGAGTTGTAAGCAATACAGATCATGGCTTTTTCTGCTTGTAAAGCAACCAAACCGCTTTGGGGACTTCTTGTTTGTTTTGATCGATGCATATTTATTCTGCACTTGTCACCCAGATCCTGCAGCACATATGGTAGTCACCAAGTCCCCTCTAATACCTTGGCTTAGCACTGTGTGAATTAAAGACAACAGTTTCAGCTTTAAAACTAAACTTCCAGTTTCATGTAGACACACCCCCACCAGCACACTCACACTGTACACGTTAAAAATATTAACAAGCATATTTAAAACGTGCTTCTCTATTCCCAGCAAGGAACAGCAGGTGTGCTTTGCTAATTATGTCA
>WBND01000197.1:128076-141649 GCA_013398595.1 Tychaedon coryphoeus | reverse complement strand
TTTTTTTTTTTTTTTTTTTTTTTTTTTTTTTTTTTTTTTTTTGTGACAGCCTCACTCTCAGCACCACATTCCATGCTGGACACCAAAGGTTCTCCCATGGCACAGCTCAGCTGCTCGCTGGGGACTCCTGGTCCCTCTCTATCGATCTGGATTTTCCAGGGACAGAAAGAGCTGGAGGGAAAATCCTGATTCAGTGCCCATTATAATGAAATAAATGAATATATTTCATGCAATCCCCCAGCTGTGTCACCTTGGGGGTCCATGGGGGACAGCTAGAGCCCATCCTTCCACCCAGGCTCATTCCACTGGTGGCTCCTGAGGTGTTTTCCTGGGTTAGATAAAAACCAGAATATCAGAAAGGGCCCAGCACAGGCTGAAGGAACATTGTGTCCCCACCACTCCCACCCTGGCCCCTTGCTGGGACAAATACCTGTCCCAAACCTCCACAGGAACAGGTATTTCTGCAGGTATTCATCCTGCAAGCTGCCCAGAACTGGATTAAGATAAGGTGGAGATGTGGAAATGCCTGTCAGGCCCACAAACCTGCAGGGCAAATTAAGCAATCATGTTCCCAGGACATACATAAAAATAAGTAAAAAACACTATTAATCCATAGCAACAAAAGGAGATGGCATGGCAACAGCAGCAACTGCAAAACAAAACAGCAAGGAGAGGAGGGGAGAGGAGGGGAGAGGGAAAATCAAGCCCTGCTTTGGCCTTTTGGGGGTTTTAAGGTTGGGGGAGATGTTGAATCCCAGGTTTGGGATGAGAAAAGTCCCAGATCCTGACGGCTGGCAGCAGAGCAGGGCAGGGAGCTGAGGATACCAAATCCAATTTGTTTTTGGGTTTTTTTGTTTTCCCCTTAAATTAAACCAAAACATCAACAGCAGCTCTTAATTACCTCCCAAAGATGAGCTGCTCGTGGCACTGCAGAGGAAAAAAACAAACCTTTTCCTCCTCAGGACTGAAGTTCTGTGGATTTGCTGGATGGAACAACCCACCCAGGAGCGAGCAGCTCCTCAGGGGCAGCTGCTGTGCTCCCACCTCCCCAAAAAAAGATGCTTTCAGCTCTCATGAGGGCAACATCCCTCTAGGAAACAGAACTGGGCTAAAATCAGCCCCAAACCAGGGCTGCATGGCTGTTTTGAAGGCAGGCAGAGCTGCGCTGTGGCTGCGTGGGAGGAGCGCGATGGAAATAAGCGCTAATGGGTGTTAATGTGGAGTGGGACGTTTGTGAGTCAGGAGAGGGTGCAGGGGAGGAGTGGGCAGCAGCCACGATGCCGAGCAGTGCTGAGCTCCTGCTGCCTGCTCAGAGGGGGTTTTTGTGCTGCTGGAAGGGCTGGGAGCAGCTCGGAGGGTTTGGGAGGAGGAAGGGAACTGCTGGGAGAAGGGATTGCATCCAGGCAGTTTGGCTTGATCAGAGCCCACGCTCAGGGGATGGTTGTTAAAAGGAGATTTTCCATGCTGTGAGAGCCAAAGCAAACACAGTGAAACTTAATTAAATGCCTGCCTGCTAAAAGAATAATTTTCTTATGAATTGAGGAAGGTAAAATACAATGAGAGATGGACCTGATAAAGGAGCTGTAATTCTCCAGCAGATGCACATGGGTGAAGAGCACAACAAAGAGGATTTGCTGGTGGGGTACATCCTCCACTTTTCCCTCCATGTGTGGGATGCTCTCCAGGGCTGTGCCAGGCTGCCTGTCCCCATCCCAAACCATGCACACCCAACCCAGTGCTGCTCCAGCAATTCCCCACAGCAAGTGGAAATATTAATGCTTGTCTAGAGGAAAGAGAAGGAAAAGGAGGGGGGAAAAAAGTCTCTGAATGGCTGGGATTTTCATTCTGCTCCTGCTGGGGCTGGGGAGAGGGGAGGAACCTCCTCTGGCTGGGACAAGGGACTTCTGCATGCTGAGAACTTGCTCAGTGTGGCTTTGGACAGGAAAAAATGTCAGCTGGAAGAAAGCCCTCCCAAGAAAGTGGTGACTGGTAAAATCATCATCATCCAGACAACCCAGGAGAATCATTTCAGGAGGCAAAGCTGGGAAAGAAGGAAGAAAAAAAATAAAAATAAAAAAAGAGGTCTTGAAGCATGCACCTGCAGGATGGGCTGCCCCCAAACAGGAGTGAGTGCAATGTGTGCTCCTGCTCCCAGCTCTGCAAACTGCAGACACAGAGGCCAGACAGAGATTCCTTCTCAAAGTGTCTCTCTGAATGTTATTTCCATTTAGAAAGGAAAAAAAAATAACAAAAAAAACAACTTAGGACGGAGGGATGGATTTAATCTTTAAAGGGTTGGGAGTCTGCTGCCCCTGCTCTGAGCCCAGTGTGTTCAGCATCTCCAGCATCTCAGAGAGAAAAGTTTTCCAGCCCTCCCTGGTCTGGGGTAGCACTAATAAAGTGTAGCAAAATGGAGAGAATGAGAAGAAATTTCGAGTTTTTCCTCTATTTTTGGTGGTTGGCTTCATCTCAGCACTGCTGGCTCCATCCAGTGCATTTGGCTGCTTGGGGTTGACTCAGGGTTTGTGGGTTCAGTGCTTTTATATACCTCAAACCCATAGGGGAAGGGTTAGGCCAAAGCCCTGTTTTTTCATTAGTTTAATAAATGTGATCATCTCCAAAAAGTTCAGTTTTCTAACCTACTCCAAATGCAGATATTCCTTCTCTCTCAATAAAAAAAGCCAAACCCAGGGACTGAAAGGCTGGATTTGGACCCTACTTTATTTGGCATTGACTCTTGTAGATACACTGAACATTACTTCATGGCTGAAATCAGAGAAATAAACCCACTAATAAAATCAACTAGTAACTTTTACCCTCTTTGTCTTTCTCTGGATCAGGAATGGCTTAGTCTGTACAATAATTATACAGTAAGCACGGCAAAATTAAAAAAAAAAAAAGTTCTTGACTCCTGCCATTCCCAGCCCTTCCCACCAAAGTGGGGGGAAAAAAACCCTTGGCAATAAATTAAAAACAGTTTTATTTACCTTGAACTACTCAGCCAAGAATGCACATTATTTAGGGACTGGAATAAAAAGCCATTCACTCTAGTTCAATTGGCCATTTAGTTCAATTTGTGTGTGTTACTGCAGGTAATTACTATGGTAATAATGTACTGTAATCTGTGCTGATTTGGAACTTGTCCTGTTTCTGTATTAATAATAAGTGCCATATATGTACTAATTACCAGTTTGTTACCATGGTTATTTGCGTAGATGCCATGTTAATGATACCCTGGAAACATAAAGCAATCACATTTTTGAATTAAATCTTTGTGGCCTCTTTAGTGCTAAAAGCCCAATTCACATAAAATAATGATGAAGAAAATGAGCTCATCGGGGCTGCCTCGCCAGCGAGCTGATTAGCCGAGCTGCATAAATATATGGCTTTGCCATACTGAAAAATTAGAGCCTCCAAAACATTTTCCACGGTTGCTAAGTAACTCCCCAAAGATGACATCACTTACAGGAACACGCGGTGCCAGATCTGTCATGCACACGTATTTATAGAGCCCGGCCCCGGCGCTGCCAGAGGTGTCAGGGGCTGGCTGCCAGCCAGGACAGGGGGCAAAGAAAGGGGCACATCCCTCCTTTCCCCCTCCAGCTCAGCCCCACGCAGCCCTGGCTCCGTGCAGGCAGTCCAGAGGCTTCTCTTTTTTGGGATTATTTAAAGCCAGGAGGGAGCCGTGCTGTCCCTGCTCGACAATAATTTCACACTGCCAGGCCTGAGCTGGTTTGTGTCTCCTCTTCAGATGGAGCTGAGCAGCACATTTTGGGGATGGTTTGGTGGGAATGTGGGCTGGAAGGGACAGGTGCTGCTGCTTCCCAGGCTGAGGGGACACTGGTGCTGACACCTCAAGATTTTCCATGGGGTGATGGCCAGCAGTTATTCCTACACTTTTTCCATCTATCCCATCCCACTTTTCCTGCTCTCCCCACTTTTCCAATTTCCCCCACTATCCCGTCCCACTTTTCCAATTTGCCCCACTATCCCATCCCACTTTTCCTTCTCTCCCCAATTTCCCCCACTATCCCATCCCACTTTTCCTGCTCTCCCCACTTTCCCAGTTTTCCCCACTTTTCCTGCTGTTCCCACGCAGCAGCCATGCGGGATGCACATTACAATTAAAAATAGTTCCTTGGCAACAAAACCATTCCCTTTTCCCCGAGCGTAGAGTAAACAATGGGTCCTTCCTACCCTGAAATAAATGGCGATTCTTTAACCAGATGACACTGGGAAAAGAGCAGGGAAGCTGTGTGGCCCTGCTCAGCAAGGAGTGAGGCAGGGAAACCTGTGGGTCCCAACCCTGATTTCTTCTGCTGTGGGTGAAGCCTGGTGGGTCTGGAGCTGTTGCAGACCCAGAGCTGCAGGAGGGAGAGGGGTTTGGGCACCAAGGATCTGCTGCAGATTGGAGCTGGGGGTCTCCCCTCTCACTGGCAGGAGAAAATGAGGTGGGAAGGAGCATCCTGATGAGTCTGCTTGGGGGAAGCCCCTGTCCTGGGTGTGGGAGGACAAACAGCCACTGGAATCCTGGGCAAAAATCACAATTTCCTGGGGAAATCACAATATCCATGGGGGAGATTTCCTGCCCCTCAGCAGGTCAGGGATGGGCTGGCTGAGGCATCCACTGGAGGGTGCCCCCAGCTTTCACTCATTAAAGAACCACTGGCCCAGGGTTGTGGTTGTCCTCCCGTTATCCTCTGTTTTCCTCCCTCTGCTTTGGCCCAAGGCCATCCCAGCATTTCCCTCCCTGCTCCTGCAGAATCCAGTCCCACAGCGGATACCATGTCACTTGAAAAGCTACTTAGTGCTCTTTATTATCTGGTCATTATTTTTCCACTGAAGCCTGAGATAAGCAAAGCATAAATCAAACCAGAACAGGAGCCACTTGGAGCAGGTAAAGCACGGAAAAGATTTTAATCAGTGATTCTGGGCAAGGAAAGCAAAAAGAGAGAGAGGGAGGGAGGAAAGGCGGGGGGGCAGAGAAACAAAGAAAGGGAAAGAAACACCACTTGTTGTTTGTGGGATGAAGACAAATGTGTCCAAAGCCACATTTTCCACATGATGCCCAGTAAAAGCTCTTGGTTTGATTATTAATCACAAGGCAGCCTCCATCCATCACTCCATCCCTCCCGAGCTGTTTGATGTGCCACCCTCTGCCCTCCCCTCTCACAGCCCCCACACTGGGGACAGCAAAGCCCGGGAAGTTCTTCCAATAGAGAAAATGCCATCAAATAAATAGAGGAGGAAATAAATAAGAGGCTACGAGGGAAGCTGCTGCCGTGCCGGTTGGATCCCTCTGCCTCTCGAGACTTCTGGAGAGCTGCTGACACTGGGAGCGTCTTCTGAAATGGATGGACTTTGCCTCTTGCCTCATACATCTGTTTAATGACCTCTCCTCGCAGGCACTTGACATGTGATTTATGGGATATAAATTTTACCTCTTGGCGCGGGTGTCGCAATCCGCGCGTTCCGCAAGGTGAGAGCACCTCGCCCCGCCGGGATGCCGGCCTGGCTCCCTCAGCTTCCTGCTCGCTGAACTTTCTTCCTCAGGCACTTCCTTTAAAAACCAAAAATAATAATAATACTAATAATTAAAAACAAAAAAACAACTTAAGAAAACACAACCCCTAACAGAGCTTAAAAAAAATGTGTTTTTTCCTCTCTGGAAGAAAACTGCTGCTGACACAGCGTTCAAGGCTGGCGCTGCTTTTCAGAAAAAGAAAAAGCAAGCAGCAGCATCCCAGCTGATTTCCTGCAAATAATAATAATAAATACACATATAAATAAATAAGTCCTTAATTCTTTTACTGGCATCTGTAGCCTCTAATTCATAAATTCATCAGGACTTTCCCAGGATGTCAGTTTTGGCAAATGAGCCCTGAGTTGCTTCATGCTAATGGAGCGGTGGGCTGCCTGACCTCAGGAAATAGAGAGGCCAAACATGAAAAAACAGAGCCGGGTTCAAGGCTGGGGCTGTGAACCCCAGATTTGAGGGTGAGGTCGGCGAAGGGTCAGGCAAGCATTGTGTGGAGAATGGCTGGTTTCTATTTAAAGCCTTTCATGCCGCTGCCAGAGCCCTCTCGGCATTGTGCGCGGGAGCAGCGCGGCGATGGAGAAACGCGCCTTGGAGATGCTGACTGCAGGAATGGGGAGAGATTGGAAACAGCCACGCTCACGTGCTGAGAGCCAAACCTCCCCTAGCTTGGGAAGAAAGGGAGGGCCAGCTCTGCCTGGCTCTTTTCAGCGGCTAACGCAGATGGATTTGCTTTGGCGTTTAAGGGTGATGGATGTGCCAGGTACTATTCATTAGGAATGATTTGTTGGGGCCAGCGTAGCTCGCCTGCCCATTAGGACGCATTTACTTCGCAGGTTAGTAATGATGGGTGCGCTTAATAGTTCCTAAGTATCGCAGGGCATTAAAAAGGCCTGGAAGAGAAGGTTATCAATATTTACAGCTTCAATTTGTTGGGGGAGGAAACCCAGTGCGTGTGCCTGGAAGGGGTGTTCGCCCCGGTGTCTGCTCCCAGAGGTGTGGATGAGGCTGGAGCGAGGGGGAATAGCTCTGGATCCAGTTGTGCTTTGCCCTCAATGCATCTGAGTGATGTGGCAGTCACAGATTGTGTTGGCTCCTTCTGAGGAAAACAGGCCCAAACCCAAATCTGAGCCTGGCAGCCCTGGTGGGTCACGGTCCTGTTGGGTTTACCTCTCCACCAGCACGATCAGAGGAGGCAGAAGGTCATTGACTGAGGGATGATTATGGCTATTACATCCCAATTCCCTTCCCTTTCCCTCCCCCCAGCTCAGAGTGAGATCCTGCTAACAGCCCTCAGCCCATGGGCAGCCATTCACTTAAGCCCCGATTTTTCATTAAAATAGCACATATGGCTATCAAGCATCACAAGGTCACGGGGCTGCATTGTCTCAGCTTAATATGATGCCATTAAGGCTGGACCATCACGTCTCCCATACAGCAGGTTCAGCAGAGCAAGATCAAGCATTGGGCAAGACTGCAATTTCCTCCTGTCCTCCTGCTATGATCTTATCAAAGCCTGACTGATCTCCGTGCACCAAATCGTGCTGGAGAGCATTAAACACCGTGGAAGGCTCCGTTTGCAGCAGCCCGTGGGGAGGGTGGGTCACAGCCCAGCTCCCTTTGTGTCACAGGGGAGGCAGGATGGGGTGGCTCAAGCATCCAGGCTGAGAATTCTGTGTGAGTTCATATTTTATCTTTACCGTTGCTGTTTGGAATCTGATTTTTCTGGCCTGGGACCCTTGGCACAGTGGTCATACCTGCTCTCTGCAGCCTTCAGCAGCTCTTTTATTTGTCCCTCAAATAACCAGACAAGAATAATTCATTTTTTCCCAGCTTTTATCTTCCTGTCTGAGCTACAAGTGCCTGCCTGAAGTCCCTTTATTTTACCATGCAGAGTTCCTGGTCCAGCAGGGCCCTGCTCTCTGTACCTGACAAGATGCAAGAAGGCTGGAGAGCAACTATGGAACAGAAGCAGAGGTAGGAAAAGGCAGATTTGGAGCTGTCTGGTGGCTTTATTAAGCAAAGAAGTGGCACTCAGCCTCCCTGGCACTGGCACGAGGTGTGTACGTGTGCCCAGGTGGGAGGTTTCGTGCTGAGATGAAGGTGAGTAAATAAAGGCAGGTTTGTGTGAGCAAACCCTGCCAAAGAGGAAACATCTCCCTCGAGATCTCCAGCAGGAGGGTTTGCAGAGCAAACAGAAGTGTTGTTTCATCTCAGAGGATGCCAAGCCCCACTGCAGCCCCTCTGAGGGGTGGGGAAGGAATGGGAAGGATCCCTTGGAAGGGACAGGGTGGCTTTTTCCAGCAGAACTGAGCTGTGCTGGGTCAGTGAGGGGGGACAGGGACCAGAGGGTGGCAATGGGGAAGGAGCTTCCTTAAAGCACACTCACCAACTCCCCAAAAACAGACAGAGATGCAAAAACCAAGCTCCTCTGCCATCATTTGAGCCAGAACAGCTTAAAACATAACGAGCTAATGGAGCAGTGGAGGCCATCTCCCCACAGCTACGTGTCAGCTCCTGTTAGATCTGCTCCAGGATGTTCACTGGGAATGCACAGACCCTCTCTGCAGGTATTGATCATTTCTTTTCCAGGCCCTGTGCTGCCCCTTGCCTCGGGCAGGCAGGGATGGAGGCTGGGGGTGGCTCCCCCCACGAGCAGCCCGTCAGCTGCAATTGTTTTCTAGTGAAAATAGATGTTCACTATCGATCCCTCTCCCTCCGTGGAGTCCGGGGGCCTTCTCCTTAGTTACTCTAATAAAACACAACTTAATTAAATTTGTGCCTTGCTTTTTCAATATTGCATTATCCTAATTACTAATTAAGGGGGACCACGTGTAAGGGGTAGGCTTTATTCCCTGCAAAAGATCCCCCTAATGGCCTAAATGACATCTCGGGGAAGGAGGAAATCTTTCAGCAAAGGCCAGGACTGAGACTTGGGAAAGGATCCCCGGGGGCAACTTAACGAGAGGCTCTTTAACCCTTCAGTTACCACCCTGGAATTTGCTGAATCATGGGGAAAATATGAGTGGAAAAGCTGTCCTGCACGTGGCAGGCAGGGGAAAAGGGAAAATTGGGGTGGAATTGAAAGGAATGGGGGAATGTCTGCCTGGAAAACACGACAGGGGAGAGTTGAGGAGGAGGAGGAGTTCAAGAGGAGTGCATTGCCCACTCCCACACGCCCTCCCACGCCTGGCCTGGACACTCTGGCCAGGGGACATACCAGAGCTGGGCCTTGGCAGGCAGGAACCAGGCTTTCAAGCCTGTACTCGACATCCTGCTGCTGTCAGGGCTGTGCCAGAAGGGCTTTGTTCTGTTCCAAGTGGCAATTAAACACAGAATCCCAGGGAGCGTTCTTGGGGGGGACTGCTGGCAGTGGGGAAATCTCACCCTGGGACTTGTGCTGAGCAAGGGCCACCAGATTAAAGCCAGGCTTAAACCAGACTGCTGGCCCAGCAGACTAAGCTGGTCTCCACACAAATATCTTTGAATAAATCCCAAACTTCCTTTAACACTCCCCAGGGATTGAGGCTTGTGCTGGGCTCGCTGACCCCTCCCTGCTGGAGCACCCTTGGTTGGAGTTCACCAACATTTTAATTTCATTTTCCGTGTGAGTTGTGGCTGTTTTGGCTCCCTAAGTCCCTGGTTCATTCCTCACATGGATCTTTTCAGAAACAGACTTTCCTCCCCCTAAATAATGTGGCTTGGAAGTGTGAGCTGAGATTTATGCTGGAAGGAATTGGGGAAGACTAGCAAATAGGTAATTGTTGGAGGAAAAAACCAATTCTTTGGGCATTGTAGAGGATTCCACAATTCTGGGATTCAGGAATAGCAGCTCTGCCATAGATTTTGGCATTTACTGGGGCTTCCCAGGGCAGTAATGACCCTTCACCTTTGGGATGAAGCTTTCAGGTCTCCACTTAGGAGAAGACACCAGTATTTGACATCTGGGGAAACTGAAGCACCAGAACAGAGATTGATACAGGTCAGGCACCTTCCAAATCCTCCCCATTTCCCTTTCCATGGTGGTTTGTGTGTTGCTTTATCTAGCACTGCTGCAGACAGAAATTGGCCAAGGAATCATTAATGGGAATTTCAGAAGACTCCAAATAATATCAATGTCTACGATTTGGCATCCTGTTGGTTTCCATTCTGCCCACAAGTTAAACTGATCACGGCTCTATTTTGGCTTATTTTATCTTTCCCTTCCTCAGAGTGATTGAAATCTTAATAATCAAGGATAATATCGACGCCAAAGTTTTAAGCAATAAACATATAAACAGAATGAAGAGAAGCAGAATGCTCACGTCTCTCAGCAGTGCAAATGGTTCCGTTTTATTTTGCCGTAGCAGATGTTAAGTTTCCAATAATAAAATAAAATAAAAAATCTAAGGGAGACATTTAGCAAAGTATAGCTTTACACTCCAGAGTTATCACTCCAATTTCAACTGGGACCATAAAGTTTTATGAGCTATTAAATTGCCCTAAACCTCCTTTAACACACCAGCTCTAACGCTGGAGATTAACCATTTAGGAAAAGGAGGTTACCTTAGCTGAGATCGGCGTTTCCCTGCACTCTGCTTCAGTCAATAACTCTTTGCAGTGGCAGAGCCATTAGCTGGTGGTGTGGTTGGTAATTAGCCTGCAGGAAATGCAGCTGCAGGAGCTCCCATCCCTCCCACAGCACCAGGAGCATCCAGGAGCTGGGGGATGCTCAGAGAGCAGAGGGAACAGCTCAGCTCCTTGGCTGGCTGCAGTTTGGCTTCCCCCCAATCCCTTCACCCATTCAGGGAAGCTCAGGGTTTCTTCTCCTTCCATTTCACCGAATTCCAGACTGGTTTGGGTTGGAGAGAGTTTAAAGCTCACCCAGTTCCACCCTCTGCCATGGGAACCTTCCACTGTCCCAGGCTGCTCCAAGCCCCAATGTCCAACCTTGGACCAACCTTGTCCAACCTGGCCTTGGGCACTTCCAGGGATCCAGGGGCAGCCACAGCTGCTCTGGGCGCCCTGTGCCAGGGCCTGCCCACCCTCCCAGGGCAGGATTCCTTCCCAATATCCCACCTAACCCTGCCCTCCTTGTCAAAGTCTCTGTCCAAGCTTCTTGCAAGCCCCCTCCAGGTACTGGAAGGTGTTTCATAAAGCCTTCTCTTCTCCAGGCTGAGCAATCTCCAGTTTCCTTTTTGTTTGGGAGACAAATCCATCTGAACATGGCCTTTGACTGTGTTTTATCACCTTGCAGAAGAGACCTTTGATCCTGGCTGGAATGTCCTGGATGCTGCAGTGGAACTGCCTGACCCAGGGAAAGGTTAAGTGTCAGCTCCATTGACACTTGCACAGATCTCTGCAGAGAGGGGAATTAAAAACACTCCAGCCACATCCACAGAGTGGCACAGCACCTTCCTGAAGCCCAGGGCTGTTTGATTGATTTTAAACAGGCACAAACCCAGGGGCAGAGATGGTCTGGAGCCGTGGGATGAACAAAGGGGACCTGTGGGCTTTGCCACCTGCAATCTGCCCAACCACCACCCTTCACCCCCTGCTGAACTGGCCTCTGACCCTCTGCCCACCAAACCTCTGGCCAGGTCATCATTTTGCCTGTAAGGTAGTCCAGCTGCCTGGCCACATCTGGAAACATCTGTCATGAGAGACCTGGGGCTGTCTCACGCTGATGACTTGCAGGGATCTGGCGTTTCTCCTAAAAATTTCGGCTCTAGCTCCTCTTCTGCCTCAAGCTCTGGAAAGTCTCTCCTGCTTGGCTGGCTTGGAGCCCTGCTGAGGGCTGGGGTGCAGGGGAGGGCCCTGAAATTAAAGCAGAGAATCACAGAAATCACAGAACGCTTTGGGTTGGAAGGGACCTCAAAGATCATCAAGTCCCAACGCATTTCCACCTTTCCCTGGTGTTCCCTTGAACTTTTTGGGACCATGTGGGAAGCCACCAGCAGGAGAGGTGGGAGCTGCTCCCCAGGAATGAGCAGTGACCACAGAGCTCAGGGAAGAGGGAGGCTGGACCCTCATGGGTTGGGGTTAATGTGCACAGAGCCAGGGGACGGAGAGGCGCTGGGAGAGGGCGGCTCCTTCCCGGGAGGAGTTTGGAAAGAAAGGGTAACCCCTGCTCTATTTTTGAAAGAAATGTCTCAGAGGCCTTCTCCTGCATCCTGCAAAGGCCACTGCCAGGGCTCTGCAGCAGCACGGGGGGGCTTGGCAGCCTGCAGGGCTGGGAAATGCCTCCTCCCAAAAGCCTGAGTCCCATTTCCCCTGAGATAAAATCTGCAAGGACTGGTTTTTTTTCCCCCCCTAAATTTTTTGAAGGCATTTCCTCTTTGGAGCCTCTATGGATGGTTTCCCCTGGCTGAGGGCTGAGCAGTCACCTCTCCAAGGCAGGCAGGGTGGCTTCCCCACACCCACACTGTCCTTAAGAATCTTGGGGAGATGCTTCAGAGCCTCTGGTACCTGTGAGAGGAACAAGCCAGACCCCAGCACCAGTCTCCACAGCCCACATTCCAGGTGGGGCTCCTCTGGAGACCCTTTGCTTTCTTCCCAACCATCTGCTGTGGTTAAAATCCTGCCTGGGACTTAAATTCATGTACAAGTTGGTGCAGCAGCCCAGCGTGTTCTGGGGAGCAGGAGGAGGTGTTCCACCTTTGATCCTTGCTGGCACTTTGAGGACATGGTTCACCAGGTCTCTGCACTCTGCAGCTTTTTTCTTCTTGATTTAAAAGATGCATTTTGCTGTCTGAGGTGCCTCAGACATCAGCAGAAACCACATTAAGAGCAGCAGAGTTTTCCCTTTGAGTTCTCTCTAACTGCATTATAGTGCCATGAAGTTAAACATTACATAGGTACATAAATAGGGTTGGACTCGATAATCTTAAAGGTCTTTTCCAACCTAAATGATTCTGTGATTCAATCCAGCAAGCCCCAGGCTTCAGAAAGGCTCTGACTAAGCCAATCTTCAGCAGTACAGATGTGTCCCACGTCCTGTGTGACAGAAAAATAAGGTTTAATTGATATAAGCTTGGAGAATAATGGGGCAGTCCATCTAAAATTAGCTGGAGGTTGAAACTTTTCAAGCCATCCCTTCTTCTGCAACTGGGGAAGAAATCCCTCAGCTGCAGCACCCTGCTTTGCCATGGATATTTCAGTTGAGCAACTTTTGAGGCTGACTCAGAGAGATTTCCTAACACCACACTCCCCAGATAGCAAACACCAGCTCTGGGAGACAGAAAAACACAGTTCTCACTCATCCCAAGTGGAGCTGGCCAGCCTGGAGTCACAGGGAGGTTCAGTGGTTCCCCTCCCAAGGGCTGCAAGTTCCTCTCTGCAATTTTAATTTTAATTTTAATGGATGGGGGGCACCCTCAAAATGCTGCACATCCTAATAGTGCTTGAGCTCTCAGTTTTCTCCTTCCAAAGTCCCCTCTCTTGGGTTGAGGCAGCCCTGGCAGAGCAGCCCCATTCTTTACATTTTCCCTATAAGAGCATCTTCCTGGGAAGGAATTCCCAGCTGGAGCAGGGAATGGTCTCATGTGGCAGCCACAATGTCCCAGCTTGGTCTGCTGGGGTGTCCCCACACACGTGTTGTCCTCACTCTTGGTCTGAGGGAGCAGCAGATCCAACATCTCACACGGTGCTTCGTTGTGAAACCTCATAGTTAAATTAATTTCACTAAGGAAAACTAAGAAGGGAAATGCAAGGTCCTGTCCAAAGCAGAGGCTGGGCAGCATTTCCATCCCATTGTCCTGCTCCTCCAGCTCTTTGCTCTCCTGCTGTGGGTAGATGGAGAATGCAAATAGCATGGTGAGAGATGTGACCTTTTGGCTGAATGTCACCAGGTCCTGCAGCCCTGGGAGTGTTTGCACTCAGCCATTAGCTTTAGCCTCTCCAGATATTTATACAGATCCCCCTGGAACTCGATGGGATGACTCAAAGATGGTTTTGACCTTGGTTGTGCTGGTGGTTTGATGGGCTGCAGCCCTTAAATGTTGTGTTTCTAACAGCAGTGTTGGCCTTTCAATTTAGCAACCCCTAAAAGGGACCTGG
>WBND01000197.1:92826-127421 GCA_013398595.1 Tychaedon coryphoeus | reverse complement strand
ACTCAACCACCTAAAACGTGCAAAAATTCCAAGGATTGCTGGGAAAAGCATCAGGAAAAAAAATCTAGGATAAATTCAGTCTAAAAACCCAAAATAAATGCCAAAAAAAATCACACTAATTCACATTTCTTTTGCGTTTCCATCCTGTCACATCCAAACCCTTTCCTTCTCCTTCTCATCCCTTATTTTCCATGCCACAGCCATCCTGTCGCCTGCAATGCTGCTCAGAGAAATTAGGGCAACTGCTGCACTGGGTTTTTATGAGTATTGCCAAACTCTTTCAGCATTTTTAGAAAGGGCTTGAAAAGGATCCAAGTCGTTTCTCCTTCTCCTGTTTCTTTTCCTCCTCCCTCCCCTCCCCTCCCCTCCCCTGTCTGCGGATGCTTTGGGATGAATTAATTTGGACGTGCGGTTTGGAATGTTTTTTGGCTCCTGGTTCTCGAGCCATTCAGCAGCTCTGGGAGCCTCCCCCTCGGCTGTTATTGAAGCAGACAGAGAGGGGAGGAGGAGATGGCAGAGGCCTGATTTGTTGGCTTGTTAGTTCTGCTCCTGCGAGCCTCCCTGGGCTCAGGTTTCCCCATCCTGGCAGCCAAAACACAGTGCTGGTGTCAGCTCCTGCTCCAGAGGAGGTGTCCCATACTGGGAAGGTGTCCCATACTGGGAGGGTGTCCCATACTGGGATGAGATGCTCTTTAAGGTCCCCATCCAACACAAAGCGTTCTGTGAATCTCAATGGAAACAAAATTGAGTTGTCTGTCCTTGTTTTCCCTTCACCACTCCCCTGTCCCCAAGGCTGTCACCCCAGCTCTGCTCTGGCACCACTGCAGGTGTCCCAGCAAGGCATTTTTGGCCTCAAGGGGAGAGCTGACTCAGCAATGAGCTCGTGGAGAGCACCTTCTGTCTGATCCTTCCTTGCATCCTGGGCTGGATTGGATTTCTGCTCTGTGCCCCAAAACTCTGGTCCAAGGGCAGCCCTGATGTTCCCCCAGCCCCATGGTGCCAGGGCAGGGCTTGGTGGCACTGATGCCATGGGCACAGCCCAGCTCACCTCTGCTAAAGGATAGATGAGCTCTGGAGCTCCTGGAGCCCCCCATAACACAGAAAGAAGCAGAAATCCTTCTGAAAGGAACCAGAAATTCAGAAAGAACCACTAAATCCTTCTGAAAAGCACCTCCTGCCCATGCTGCTCTGAGGGGGTAGCACTGAGACTCTTTAATCATAAGGAGGATGGTTAGAATTCATTATTTTCTCAGCTTTCTAGTAAAATTTTAAAAACCCACCTGAAAATCTCATTATTCCCTGTCAAGGCTTTCTTTGAGAATTCATCTGCTCTGATTTCATACTGGGCTAATACCTAAGAAAAATATTATCTCTCTGCTTGGCTTCCTGCCACCCCAGCCGTGTTTGTGTTTCAGTGGTGGACAAACCCACTCCAGTTTATTTATGTAGCTGGTAAAGCCACCCCTCCAGCACTCCCCTTGCTCTGAACTGGAGGCCCAAGTACAGTAGGGCCTGCTGGAAATCCCATATGGCTTTAGAGCATCCCCATGTGCAAGCCACGGCTCTGCAGCAGGCAGAGCTCTGCTCCTGGAGCTCTGCTCAGCCATCTGTGCTCGAAACAGCAGGGGAAAGTGCAAAACCCTGATTGATGCCATCCACAGGGTGGTGTTGGGAACTGGTAGGAAGACTTTGGGTGCAGAAATTCCTGGTTTTCATCTTTTTTATCCATTTTACTCAGTAGGTGCCATGTGGAAATGCCAGAGGTGCGAACAGACACTTTGAGGGGCTGCAGTGGGTTTGTGTTTGTAGAATCACAGAACAGTTTGGGTGGGACAGGACCTCAAAGCTCATCTCATTTCCACTGTCCCAGGCTGTTCCAAGCCCCTTGGACACTTCCAGGGATCCAGGGCCAGCCACAGCCTGCCCACCCTCCCAGGGAACAATTCCTCCCCAGCATCCCACCCATCCCTCTGGCAGTGGGAAGCCACCCCCTTGTCCAAAGTTCCTCTTCAGCTCTCTTGGAGCCCCTTTAAGCTCTGGAAGATGCTCTAAAGCCTCCCCAGGGCCTTCTCTTCTCCAGGCTGTTTTAGCAATTTAAGCTCAGATGCAGAGAGGTTTTGAAGGCCTAATTCCCACTGTTATGATTAAAAATGCCCCTGAGATTTGCCTGCAGAGCCCTACTGGGAAGAGGCTGGGCTGGGAGCTGGCTGCACCAACAAACACTGCAAGGACTTTTTTTCTATTGATCTCTTTGGGAAAGGGTTAACAACCCTAAAAATAGAGACTTTTGGCCTCTATCTGTACTGGTTTGACTGGATGATCTTAGGGATCTTTTCCATCTTTATGGATTCTATGATTCTGAAGCACGCCCAGTGTGGGTGTGAGCAGTTGTCCCCATTTCTATCCCCAAAGCACACAGGAGTGTTCATTGTGGATGATACAGCTATCCCTGAAAAGGGCTCCTGGCACCTCATCCCCTGAGATAAGAAACCCTTTCCTTAGGATAACTCATGTTAGAGAAATGTTCACCTCCCTACAAAAAACCCTGTTATTTTTTAGGATTTCTATTGGTCTTCAACTTTACTAAATGATTGGTCTTTTCTCACCTAGAATTTTAAAGTAATTGGGCAGTTTTCAACTTATAATTTTACTGGTTAGATTTCAATCCTAAACCCTACAAAAACCCCTTGTTATGCTATGTATTTGGATTTTGCTGGTGGAACCTTTTGAAGAAATAAAGCTGTCTTCAGAACCTCTGCTGTGATCCCAAGATCTCATTCCTAGCTAGCTGAAGGTCTGCAAGAGAAGATGAACCTCACAAAAGACCTATTTGCCTAATTGTTGGGCATTGCTTGCACTAAGACCTTGCAGATGAATTCTGCCTCGAGGGCCCCAGGAGTTATCCAGACCCAGTGGCAGCCAGAATCCAGAACCATCCTAGCTACAGTTCACCCCGTACCTGCAGCTGGAATCACTCCAGGCCATGGCTAAGAGATCAGCATGACTCTATTTTGGGCTTTTTTTTTGCCAAGGTTGCTGCCTGGGCTGTCCACAGCTGAGCTGAGACTGGCACTGCCACGGTTGTTCCTTGCAGAGCTCTGGCTGCTGTCCCAGGAGAAGGCACAGCCAGATGAGAAAGTTAACACGAGGTAACCGAGACTGGGAATTTACAGCACAGCAGCTGCTCCCTGCCCCTGGTTTCAGCACACATTTACCCCATGGAGGATGCCAAGAGCTCCCTGATCCATCCTGTGGGGATGGGAAGGAGCTGCCTGCAGGAAGGGTCAGGGACACAGGCGCTGCTGAGTGAATCTCCCAGCCCCACACCACGGGCAGGGCTCACACAGGGAATTATTGTGAGATGCTGCACACAGAGAGAGCTCTGCTGGCAAATTCCCTCTGCTGCCAGGGCTGCAGTGGCTGGGCTGGAGGATGCTTTAATGCACTCATCTCACACAGAGCACTTGATGCCTCTTCTCCATTCGAGAGGGGAAGAATAGAGAGGAATGTGGGAGAGCAGTGGAGAGCGGTGCTGCCACACTGAGTGTCTGAGGTGGGCAGCCAGGCACTCTGCAAGCAGCCTTCCTCCAGCTGGGCTCCTCTTTTGCAATTCCAGTGTCTTGTTTGTCAGTAATTTATATTGACAGAGTCTTTCAAAACACTTTAGGCTTGTTTACAACATCGAGCAAGAACATTTTGTCTCATGTCCTTTCCATTCTTTAAGACGATCCTCTCGTCCGTGCATCCCCCCAATCCCCTGTGCTGCTCCAGAAGCTGCTCCCTCACTCTCTGCAAACCTGATGGGCTGGAAAAGAACCTCCAAATCTACTTGATGGGATGCTCCTTCCTTTCTAATTGCTAATTAGTTTTCCAATCAGGGGCAAAGCACCTTTTCCATGGCTCTCGCGTGTTGTTGTTGCTCGTGGAGTTGGTTGTGAGGTGCTGGGAGCCAAGGTGACACAAACCTGCAATGAGAAATGGGCACGTTTGGGACCTGCCCCAGCATCCAGTGGCATCATCGGAGCTGGAAGTACAGGACACCTCCTACCATGCTGGCTCTGCTGTTTTTTCTTCAAGCACTGAGCCCAAAGGAGCAAGTTCATCCCTCTCACCTCCATCCCTCCTGATTTCTGCAGCTTTTTGCAATGGTTTGACTTATCTGGATGCCATGGTTGTCCCTTCTCCCCTGCATCCTAAAGACACTGGGAAGACAATTCTTTTGTGAAGTCCACCCCACTAGCAGAGACCAGTTTAAAACATTTTTAAAGTTTCCTTCAGCCTTGCAGGCAGAGGTTTTTGAAACGCTTGAGGGAAATGAAGTAAAAGACTTGGACTCTCCAGGCAGATAAATAAATCCCCTCTGCAAAAGCAGCTGCTCCTGGGGCTGGCAAGGCAAGGCAAGTGCTGGCCAAGGCTGGCAGCCCTGCCCCAGCCAGCTTTAATGCAGCCAGCTCAGGGGCAGAGCAGGGAGCAGCACAACCCTGGGAGCAGAGGCACCACTGCATTGTGTGGCCAGCCCTGTGCTCAGCCTGCCCTGCCCTGCTCCTCTGCCTGCGCCCTGCTCCAGCCAGGATAAAGCCTGGACACATTTGACTGCCCAAGCCACAAAAATCCCCTCTTTTTGCACTTACCTAAGGAGGCCGGAGTGCCCAATTAGTTTAGAGTCTGCTGTTCAACGTGCTCACAGCCTTGATTAAGACTTTTCATCTTCCAGGCAGAGATCAAAGTGAAACCCTGAGTTCTGCAGTGCTGCACCGTGGGCTGGGGCTGGTCTTGCTGCTCCCTTGTGATTATTGAGCTGTCTGGATGGCAGAGCAGCAGGGAGGGAGCGCCGTGTCCCAGTGGGCAGGGGAGCAGGATTAAGGACATTTCAGCAGCCTCCATCCTCCTTTTATTATCCTTCCCACCTCCTTCCTTCCTACCCCACTCTGAGAGGTTGCCCAGATGGATGAACAGGCCCACTAATCCTGTTAACATTGAGCAGCATTTCCAGGAGGGGATACATTTATAGAGCTCAGGAATAAAGCACTGAACAGGGCTTTGGCTTTCTAATCCTGGCCTATGGCAAGGCTTTTAGCCACTTGCTGCAGTCAGAAGCCTTATACCAAAACCAGTAAAGCAATGGAGGTCTTGGCAAGGTGAAGTTCGGGCCTTGGTCTGCTTTTCTCCATCCATGAAGGTCCCATGCTCCTCCCTGGCCATTGGGAGAGCAATCATTGCAGCATTCTCCCAAATAAATCCCTTTCCTACCTCCTTGCAGAGATGGACTCACCTGGAGGGACAACAAGAACCATTTCCAGGATTATTTACGGCCGTGTCGCATTAATTCCTCTGCAGGGCTAATCAACCATAACGCTGCTGGGAGACTCATTTAAACACAGTAAGAGGGGGGGAAACGGGGTGTGAGGCTCCAGGAGGCTCCCCCACACACAGCATCTGGCTGATGAGAGAGCCTGTCAGGAGCTGCCTGCGTGCTGGATGCTCCCTGCCACGATAACTGTTTGCAGTGGATGAGCTCTCTGTCAACAACTTAATAATCCTCGTCTGCCGCGCCGCCGTGTCAGCCAACACTCCTGAAATGAAGGGCTGATAACGAGGGGGTTAGAGCAGGGAAAACGGGGCTGTTTTGTCAGCACAACGCTCTTGTCATCTAAAAGACTCTGCAAAAGCTTGCTGGCTCCTTCGGCGCTCGCCCGGGAGGATTGGCCAGCCCCGCAGCCCCGTCTGCCCCACACAGACAGCACAGCAGTGACAGGAGCCCTGCAGAAAGCAGATGTGCATGAGCCTCCTCCAGACTCAAGGAATTTGCCTGGTTTTCATCCAGAAGCTTTTCTATCTCTGTTTTTTAAACTAGTGCTCTTGCGTGTGTGCAGCTTTGAATTATTCCCTGTGAGCTGAGTCCAGGCAGTTCTGCTGCAGTGAGGAGTCCTGAGGCTGAGTGGAGAAGCTGCTCTTTGGTCCTCAGCATCAGTGGGAGGATAGCAGTGAGGATCCAGGGTGTGGTGCATGTCCCCCAGAGCAGGTCCCAGCTCTGCCTCTGGATGGGCTCCACTTCCCAGAGTGGAAAGGGTGGAGGAGGCTGCTGCCCTTCAGCAGTCACAGAATCACAGAATCACACAGAAACACAGAAATACAGAGCCACAGAATCACACAGAATCACACAGAATCACACAGAATCACACAGAATCACACAGAATCACACAGAATCACACAGAAATACAGAGCCACAGAATCACACAGAATCACACAGAATCACAGAATCACACGGAATCACAGAATCACAGAAACACAGAATCACACAGAAACACAGAAATACAGAGCCACAGAATCACACAGAATCACACAGAATCACAGAAATACAGAGCCACAGAATCACACAGAATCACATAGAATCACAGAATCACACAGAAACACAGAAATACAGAGCCACAGAATCACACAGAATCACACAGAATCACAGAATCACACGGAATCACACAGAAACACAGAAACACAGAAACACACAGAATCACACAGAACCACAGAATCACGGAATCACAGAATCACGGAATCACAAAGAAACACAGAACCACACAGAATCACAGAACCACACAGAATCACACAGAAACACAGAAACACAGAATGACAGAGTCACACAGAATCACAGAATCACAGAATCACAGAATCACTGGTTTGGAAGAGACCTCCAAGATCATTGAGTCCAACCCAGCCCAACATCTCAACTAGACCATGGCACCGAGTGCCACATCCAGTCTTTTTTTCTAACACATCCAGGGATGGTGAATTCACCCCCTCCCTGGGCAAACCATTCCAATACTTTATCACCCTTTCTGTAAAAGACTTTTTCCTGATGTCCAACCTGTATTTCCCTTGGTACAGCTCAAGGCTGTGTCCTCTGGTTGTGTCAGTGCTGCCTGGAGAAAGAGACTGATTGCTACAAACACATTTCAGGGAGCTGGAGAGAGTGATAAGGTCACTCTGAGTGACCTGCCCAGTCCTTCTTCACCCTAGGCTTGTCCACCATGGATCATGATGGTCCCATCACCCAGAGCTGGACGAGGTGGCCAAGCCCAAACCCGGATCTGGAGCCTGGCAGGACACCAGCCCACCCTCATTGCACAACAGGAGCCATCCCAGGGGATCCTTCTGGGGAAGAAGAAGGCATTAATGCTTGGGGAGCAAATTCCTCTGGCTGCTTGAGGCTGGGACTCAGCACTCTGGAATTCCAGAGCGATAACACGGCACGAGAATGTTTAAAGAGGCTGCGGATGCAAACAGCAACCCCAGGGCCCGTCCCAGGCTGCAGCCCAAAACTCACAGCTCCGAGCTGCTGTCCTTCTGGGGTTTATCCCCTGGGCTGGAATGAGCTGCTTCCCATCCCACAGTGCTCCCTGAGCTTTGCAGGAGCGAGGGTCTGGCCCCCTGTGTGCAGAATTAGCCCCTCGTTAGCCGTGCCTGCAATCCCTCACCGCAGCGGGAAATGGAAGCAGATGCCAAATTGCCACCTGGAGCAAATTTTTTTTTTTTACAATTGAATTACAATCGGCTGGAGACAGCAGGAGCTTTTTTTTTTCATATTAGCTGGGTATAAAAGTACTGGGAGGCTGCTGCTGCACTGATCCCAAACCCTGGTCCAGCACAAGTCCCTGCACAGAGCATCTCCTTCAAACCTCATCATCCTCCTGCAGGAACCACTCTTGCCTTTCATGCCATCACAGAATGCAAATAAGTGTAAAATTCAAACATCCCTTCAAATAAAATGCAATTTCAAGCTCTTATTTTAAATGTAGGAAAACACTCCAGATTTAACTTGGAATTTTTTTTCCCACTATTGCAAAGGAATTCAGAATATTTTCCCAACTCATATTTTAACGTTTAGGGACCTCGAAGAATTTTCCCTGGAGTACATGAAAATGTTCAAAGTGGCATCAACATGGCCTTCCAGGGAACTCCAGCTTCTCTGGCATGGATTCATAATAAATAATAAAATTATTTGGGCTGGAAGGGACCTAAAAGATCATCTTATTCTAACGCCCGATCATGAAACTTGCCCTGGGTCTCTCACAGCTTTGTTCAAGCAGTGATGCAGTTTGGATCAGAGTTAATTAGCTGAAAACCAGCCTGATTGTGTCTGTGTATGATGCAATCCCGTTTCTGACTGCTGAGAGATACATTCTGTCACTTTTCGCTGGGAAGTTTTTGAGGTGTTTAAGACAGAAAACATTTGTGGGCAGGTTTTGAAATGTACGCCCACAAAACCCAAACTCTGTGAAACTTTCTATTTGTGGGGAACACACTGATGTGAATTCTTTTTTGCTTGTGTAAGTTCTTGGTTTTATGGAGAACAGTCCTGAGATATTTATTTGAAACAGAATTTTTATATTTTTATACATGTATACATGGCTCTACAGCTCCCAACTCGTTGGGTAAATTCCCCATAAATCCATATCCACTCGTGCACTCAGCCAGAACATTCTGCTGGAGCAGCAATGGAAAACCAAAGTCACTTTTGCCTGGCTCAGAAAGGGAAGCCTTGAGAGCTGCCAACATCTGCTTTCAAGGCTGGGAGGATGAGGGTGTGATGTGGGAGCAATCACAGCCACGGACCCCGGGAAAAAACACGATCATCTCTCAAAGTAATTCAAGTTTATCCTTGATGACTGAGTCATCCTCCCCGAGCAATATCCATGGTCACCCCATGGATCAGGGCTGTCAGACCAGGGGCAGGGCCAGTGACAAGAAATGGCACCAGCAGGATTTGAGAAGCTCCTGCCCCATTTCCCAGCACGAATGGGTGAAGGATGGCAGCAATAAGGAGCGAGCAATCCCAATTTCCTGATTCAATCTGGCTTCACCGCGGGCACGCCCCAGCTCTGTGTCACAGCTGGGTTTCTCCATGGTGGTTTCTGCACCGAGTCCATGCCCCTCTTTCTTCCCTTCTCTCTCCCCATCACAATGTCTTGCCTGGCTGATTTCGTGCTCAGCAGCAGCAGCACTGCTGGTTTAAATGCTGGCAGCTGGCAACATTCTCCCTTGGAGCCAAAAAAACAAAGCGTCTGCTCTCCCAAGCCAGCCTGGGAAGAAGTCTGGGGAAGGTTGGCTTTGCTGGTCCAAGCACAAATATTTCTGGCAGGGCAAGCCTGCTGCAAGTTTGGAGTTGATCTCACTCGTTTCCTCAGAGCTAAGGAAATGCAAAGGGATTTGCAGTGAATTCTCCACAGCCTCATTTTTAAGGTGAGGATTGTTTAAACAGAAGAGAACTCGAGTTCTCAAAAGCTCTGCAAAATCACGAGGAGCTTCTGATGTCACAGTGGGATCAGGAGCTGTTCCATCATTGTCAGGGATGAGCCACTGACACAAAAAGGGTGGCACTGTTGGGCACTGTCCTTGTTTACACGCCTTCAACATCTGTGGAAGTTTGGAGTCATTCATTTCCTGAATGCTCCCTTTAGTGGAAAACATGATGTTTTGAGAAAGACAAGCTGGGCATGAAACCATCCAAGCCTCTATCCAGGTGAAGTAACCTCATCTTCACATCTTCTTTTTGGGAAAGGTGTAGGGATTCAGGCATATCCTGGGAGCTGAATGCTGAACTCAATTTCCACTGGAAAACCTGATTTAACCCCACACCTCACTTCAGATGTGTCCTTTGGCCTCAGAGGTGCCAACGGGACTTCTAGACATTGCTTAAATTTTAACTGACTCTTGCATGTGTGACCAAATCAAAATCCAAACATTCAGCTGCAGTTTTTGGGCCAAACAGAGCCCAAACCCTGCTTTCAACAACATCTGCCTCTGCACCAGCACTGGGCACTCTGTAGAACTCCAAGCAAAGATTTAAGCATTGATGCAGACTTTTCGTGGATAGGAAAAATGAGCTGCAAAAGGTCACCAGAATGGTCTTGGCAGGAATGAGGCAGAAAAGAAGATTCAGCAGGTTTCAGATGCAGCTGCTTCTTGGCATTGCTGGGGTTGGGTCTTACTTGTGTCCAAATATCTCTTAGCCCTTCATGACCACTTATTCAACCCTTTCATTTTGGGTTGTAGGTCTGAACATTGAGTTGAAGAGGCCACAAAACTCTAGGGAAGCCGTGGTGGATCTGATGCCATGAGCAAAAGCTGATTCCATTTCTGGGCTGGCAGTGGGTTATTAACAGCAAGCAGAATCCCAGCCCACTGGTTTAGTCCTGAGGTGCTGCCAGCCTCAGGCACAGCAGGTGGGAAGGGGACTTGGGAATGTGTTTCACAGGTGGGGGTGGTTGAAGGACCAAAATTTGGGAACTGATGCCGAAACAAGAGGGTGTGGTCTGGAAATTGTCTGCTCTGAATTGCCATGAAGAGATGCCACGGTTTGGGAGTGCTCCTGCAGGCTGGCACTGACCTGAGCCAGCCTTGGATGTGGCTGTGCTCCTGCTCCTGCTCTGGGCAGGCAGCTGGAGGTGGAAATCCCTGGCACAGCAGGAGATGGAGGTGGCAGGGCCGAGAAGTGCCTCGACACCGACGTCTGTGTGAGTGCGGGTGACACGACCTCGCACCAAACTGGCCTGCAAAGGCACAGAAAACAGGAATAGAAACCCATCCTGTGACTCAGGATGTGTCTGTGGGCTGAAGCTGCAGTGCCTGGGCTCGCTCTCTGAGTCTGTGCTGCTGCATTTGGAGGAGAAAAAGCCTTTGACAGCAGCAGGTGGGAGATGTTTCTCCATTCAGCAGCGTTTGTTGTGATGCTCCTGTACGGTCACCCCGTGGGAGCTCTGCCTTGGCATTATGGCCATAAACATAATGCAGAATAACACTAATGAGGGCTTTCATGGCATATCCATGGCTGTCCAAATCCATGGGCCAGATCTCCTCATTTCCTCAAGGCTCCTGAGGCATTTTGTGTTCATCCTCAGCCTCTGCTCCCTCTGGAGTCTCTGGACATTTCAGTTATAATTACAGTACTGCTTAAAAGGCCTTCTGGCCTCCTCAGTCATGAATAAACCTGACCCTCTGGGAAGACTAAGTCCAGAATTTCAGAAGAAGGTCTTGAGGACAAGAGCTTGGAAAAAAGAATAAAACCTCACTGTCCCATGGGAACTGCTGAAGCACGGCGATCTCAAGCCAGGATGAAATTCACAGTCCTGGGAATTCTTTCCCTGAAGGGAAAATTCAACATTTCCTTTGCTTCAGTCTGATCAAAACGTCTTGTTTTGACATGGCACAACAGCCTGGGACCACGACAGTCAGATCAATGTGCTTCCAAGCCATCTAAGGGAGTGTGATCTTTTCCAGCTCCAAATTAAGCAGGACTTAGTCCTTCCCCACATCTTGTTTCCATAGGGAGCTGCCTGGCCGTGCAGGATTTTTGATCAGCACTTCCACCTCTGGCAGCATCCCCAGGAGCCCTCCCTGAATGGTCTTCACCCCGTTACCTGGGTCCTCCCATCCAAATTACAGGGAGCTGGCGATTTTCTGACCCTCAGATCCCCTGGTAATTGCTCCTGGGAGGATTTTGGTCTTTGTGAAGCAAAGCTGCTTCCCCAGCCTTGCTGAGCCCAGTCACAAAGAGCCATTGTGGGCACTGCCTGCTCCATGATCACACTCCTGGCTCTCATCAGCCTCAGAAGAGGCACCTCTTGCCCACTTAGCCAGGAGATAAAGGCTGATCTGTGTGGAGAGGCAGGGAAGCATGGCCTGTGCCCTTGCCAGGTTTGGTGGTACCGCTCCTGGCCCGGCAGGGAAGTTTCCAGAGCTCCCCAGGATGGAGGAGCTGCAGAGTGAGGAGCCCTGCTCTCCCCTCCCCAAAGCCTTTCCCAGGGGGTCAGGGTGAGATGCCACAGCAGGGACTGTGCTCTCAGGGGTGAGCCAGCCCCCCAGGGCTTGGTGGATCCAGAGGAAAACATTCCTCCTCTCTGCCTTGCCTCACCTGGGCATGAAAAGCAGGGACCCCTCCCTCCCTCCCTCCCTCCCTCCCTCCCTCCCTCCCAGCTCTGTTTGTGTTTTGGATTTTTTGTCTCCCCCAGCCCCCCTTGGCTGTTTTTCCTGCACTGTGATGCTGTGAGTGGGTTCACAAACATCCCCTCCAGCTGGGCAAGCCCCAGCAGCTCCAAACTCCTGATGTGTCTGGGAGCTTTGGCTGCGGGGTGGGTATGGGCATCACAGAGCCAAAAAATGCAGTGGGGGCTGCTCCAGGTGGGTCCTTTGTTATCAGTCCTGGGTTCAGCAGGGATCAACACCCCAGTGTGAATACAGCAGGGAAAACCAAGCTGGGGTATGGCTGCAAAGAGCCTTTCTGCACCTCTCCAGCGTGGCTTTTGGTGCCTGTACCTGCCCAGTGTGAGCCTCCCACCTGTTAAATGGACCAGTGACACCAGTTCCTCCACCCCCTGGGAGCCAGATGTTGGATCCAGGTTCTTCTTTTGTCCTCTGTGCCTTTCTCCTTCCACCAGAGGAGGAATGTTGTGCATGGCTGGCTACCAAAACTCACCGAGAGGTCTGGCAGCCCTGCAGCTCCCGGCGTCAGAGGGGACAGCTTGGTTGGGGTGACTGCCACTGGGGACACAGGGTTTGCATGCCAGGAGACAGCAGATTTCATCCCTGGCATCTCAGCTGCCTCCTCCAGTTCCTGCCGTCAGCTGGGGGCACTGGGAAGGAAGGCAAACCAAGAAAGCTCATGCATCACTGGACAAGTCACATCTGGCTGATGGGGACATCAGCTCCTGGGTGACACAAGGCCACGTCCAGGCAGAGCTCCAGTCAGATGGGAGCTGCTAGGCAGAAACACACAGAAACACACAGAAATACGCCCTTCCAGGGGGATCCAGCAGATGCTGAGCTCCTGAGGGGCTGCTGCATGCCTGTGGCACCGGGGGTTCTGAGGGTAAGCGGCTCCAACCAGCAGAGCAGTGCCCTGCAGGAAGGCAGAGCCTGCAGTGCTGCGCTCCTGCCGCCCCAGTGCAGAGCTCAGAGTGAGGAGACGAGGAGGGATGGCAGCAGGGCCTTTCCCAGGACCCCAAAAATCCCCTTTTCAGATAGCTGTAATGTGTGTTGTGATCCCTGCTGGGAGCCTGGGCTGGGTGCTGAGCAAAGGAGCAGGTTCAAGCAAGAAATAAATTGGAATTGGGCACAAAAGGAGCCAGGGTGTCATGGAGGAGGAGATGAAGAGCTTGTGGTGGGTGGGAAGCCTCAAAAGTCACACTGAGCAGCTGGGGCTGTGTGGGGGTTGATGCACAGCGAGCTGGGCTGGTTAGTGGTGCCTCAGCCCTGCCTTGACCACAGCCACAGGTCCTGGCTTGAAACCAGGGCTGGTTTGAGCCAGAAAAGAGTTTCTGCTTGCAAAATACCCAGTGGAGACACCCAAGAGGGAAGTTGGAGCAGCCCTGAGCACTGCTGCACTGGAGAGTTTCTCAGGGCACTGCCCATGCCCAGGACATGAAACCCTTTCTCACCCTGGCTTTGTAACTCTGTCCTCCACGGACATTTGTCCCCTCTGATCTTGTGGCTGCTTAAAGGTGTCCACAGTGCCCGTGTCCTTTGCCCACTGACAGCGTAGCACTGGACTTTCACCCCCAGGATGCTGCTGCCAGCACCAGGGCAAACCTGGGCTTGGGCAAACAGCCAGAGGCACAGACCTTGCCATGTCCCTTCCTGTCCAGGCTGTCCCTGGGCTGGTCACCCCAACCTGCCCAGTGCCATCGACGGCATCGCCATGGCCAGGGAGGGGGTGTGGGAAGGCATCACCAGGCTGTGGGAAATAATTGGATTGTGGCTAATGTGGAACAGCCCCTGGAATTGTTTCCTGATGTTGAGTTGCTCCTGGCTGGGTTCAGAGGGAGAGGAAGCTCCAGGGCTGGTGGGAGATCTGGAGCTCATCTCCAAAGGGCAACACTGAGTTTCTTTGGTCAAGAATTTGAAGGTAGCTCTCATGCCCTTGATCCTGGGGGATGAGAGATCTCGTGTTATTTTACCATGGAGAGCTGGAGCAAACTTCTTCCAGTCCTGACTGGGTGGAAACAAAAATAAGTGGCAATGTGGGTCCTCCAAATAAACAGTGCACATGTGCTGCCATAGCGGAGGGAGCATGTGTCTCTGATTTACATGCAGTCTGGGAAGTGCCACATCCGCCTTATGTTTGGAATATTTCAGTTCTCCAAGGCCTGAATTTAACCCCTGCCCTCTCCTCTCTCTGCAGCATCTCTGCTGTTCTTTCTCTTGGAGTAAGCTTGCAAGAAGAGCTGGAAGGTGGAGGGAGAGCAATGAGGCTGTCAGAGTTTGTGCAGGTCTTGTCACGTTGTCCAGGCATGTCACGACAAAGATCCAAGAGAAGAGAAACCACAGGAGCCAGGACAGACTTTCAAACCCTCCCTGCTCTGCTCTGAGCTCTCTGGGTCGCTGAGATCTCCCACACACCAGGAGATCTCACTGTTTGTTGGGTAAACCAGGGGAGCAGCCATGTGCAGACATGATTTAAGAGCCATTCCTTCTTCCAGCATGGAGCAGAACCCCTGGAAAGTGGAACGCTGAAGGATATAGCCCAGGAGGGGGAAATAAAGGCAGATATTGTTCTGAGCTTTTCCTCTGTGTGCTTCCAGAAAGGGTTTTGGCCTGGAAAAGGATGTCAGGACAGGAAGGATATTGAGTTGGCCTCAGCTCTCACACAAACAGCTGAAGTGACCTTTCTCTAGCAAAACACCAACTCTGGCAGGATGGATTTTCTCTGAAGGGTGTCAGCTCTGGAAGAGCAGGGCCATTCCATGTTCAGGGGGTGGATAGATACATAGAGAGTAGGTAGATAAACAGATAGCTTAGTTGGGTAGTTAGTTAGTTGGTTAGTTAATGTGGAGGGTACAGAAACAAAGACAGACCAATGCAGCTCTCCCAGGACCTTCAGCTTGTTCCTACCCAGGTTTTGTAGGTTTGGGTGCCTCTGGAAGGGGACTCTGTGTATCTTCACCCCGCTCCTGAGTGTGGCAGTGTTTGCCCAGCGTTACTGGCTCACAACTGCTCCTGGCCTCCTTCCCTTCATGCACAGCTCCCACACTGAAGGGAAACTGAGGCACGCAGCAGCAGAGCCTCTTCTGAAGGCGGCAGAACACGAGGAGCAACCCCAGGGCTGGCAGAGCCAGGGGCCCCGTCCTCCATCCTCTCCCCTGCCCGCTGCCCCTTGCTGTCCTGGTTATGGTCTCTGTCACACTTCTAGGAAGGTGTCACCGCCTGCAAAGGGCATCAAACGCCCACCTTGGGGAGCCTGCATGGCGTGAGTCACGCAGGAAGAGCTGCGAGGTGGGAGCTGGGCACTTTCCAGGAAAAGCTGGGTCCCAACCGCAGGAGCCATTTCCTCGCAGGCTCGAGCCATTATTCCCCTGCCAGGAACAACTGCTCTGCACACGCTGAGCCCTCCTGAGGTGGGGATTTGCTGCCACAAAACCCTGCCTGTGCAGAGCTGCCCCTTTGCCACCCTCTGGGCTCCCACAGGGAGCTCCTGCCTTGAGGGCAGCTGTGAGGAAAGGAGACCAGCTCCTTTTTCAAGGCCTTTATTGAAAACCAGCTCTGGGTGGGGGACCTGCTGGATGAGCCAGAGGAGAAGGAGTTCAGCTTTGCTGTGCAGCAGAGCTGGAGCTTCCATCCTCACAAGAGTCCCTAGGAAGAAGTTTGCTGGCTTTTGGTTTAGGGGTGTCGTGCTGACCGAGTGGTGTCATATCATGGTGACAAGGTGGAAAAGCTCTGGTTGGTAATTTCATCTTCTTCACTGTTTTTTCAACCTGGCAGTACCATTTTTTACTCTTAGATGTTATACTGGCTGGTTATTTTAGGGGTTTTTAGCCCTGAATGCTATTTCATGCTATTTCATGCCATTTTGGAGGGGGCAGTGGAGGCAGGCGTGGATACAACAGTGGGTATGGGACATGGGAAGGGACAAACAGCCAGGAGATTAACAATTTACAAAGACATACAACATTAACAACAAATAGTCAACACAGACATCAATTATAATCAACTGGGTAGACACCTTGCATCTGGGAATTTTATTCCCCACAGCAGCCATGGCTCCGTCTCTGCCTCACGGCTCGTCTCGCTCCTCCCTGCGTTCCCAACCCCTCTCTGCACCACTGATCTCATCTTTGTGCTTGGTTTTAACCCAAACCAGGCACCATCCACTGGGAAAACATCTCCAGGCCCCGTTTGGAGAGGTTTCCTGCAGGCTGGAACCTCTCTGAGGTGAAACATCCATGGCTCCAGGCTCTTCTCACCAAAAAACTCCTTGTGTTTTCCAGGCTTTACCCACTCATTGCTCTAAGTGCAATATTTGGGGTGTTATTCCCATTTCTAGACTGAGTGTATCCCCAGAACATCACAAATTTGTAGAAAAAAGGTGTTGGAAGGAGATGGTTTGAGGCCATTCTTGAGGGAGGTTGTTGTATTTCCTTGTAGCTGAGATCTGTGGGGGTACAAGTGTTAATTTGGGTAATTCCTCATGCCTCATGTCCAGGGAAGGTGAAACAAGGAAAAAACCCAGCCCAAATGTTGGAACACCATTAAATTGCATTTTTTTTCCTAGCTGGGCCTGTATCTGTAGGCCTAACCAAGGACCAGTCGTGTTTCTCTGAGCTTGGCTGCTAAGACACAGCCAAAATGGTCAGAAATCCTCTGAAAACACTAAAATCCAAGGAATCTTCCCCAGCTGCATCTCCCTGGCCCAGCCCAGCCTTCTGTGAGAGATCCCCTTTGTTCCCAGGCCTCCGACAGCCGTTGTGTGTGCTCCATAAACATCAAATGGAAGAGACGCTTTTAATGTAATTATAATTTAAACATAAAATATGTCACTTCTGTAGGATTTTGTTGTCTGGTGCATAATTACTTTATGGCACTATAAAAATATATTGCATTATGATGCCTTGCTGTGCTTTGCTCGAATAATTTATAGCACAGTAATAGCGTGGAACAATATTCCAGACCATTGTATCCAATCTTGCATATAAATAAAACTGTGGAAAATAATGATCTTGGTTAAACGCTCATTTAATTATTTTGCAGGCTTGGCTAAGGGTTTTTATCCCAGTTTCATTCCCACATCCTCACCAGATTATATTCAAACTATCTAGAGGGAGAGCTTTTAAAGCTCACAGAAAATAGAGCTATATATGGAATTTTTTTATGTATACTGCCATTTCCAAACAACTGGGGAAAAGAAGCGTTTGCTGCAGGAATTGCAAAGAATTTCCAAAATTTCTTTCCAAGCAATATGTTGGAAAATTTTTCACTCCAAGCCCACTGAAACATTTTGGTGGCCTAAAAAACCAACCCCCTTCCTTCTGCTTTTGAGGTTCTCAATATTTTTATGCCCTTGAGACAGAACTTTAGTGACTTTTTGAAGCGAGATGTTGATTCAAAAAACCCAGCCCCCTTTTTGCCTTAAAAACAAGGAACTGAAACTTTTCTCTCTCTTCTCAGCATCCCTTCCTGGGCATCTGCTTCAACCACAAGTGGCAAAATATTTCCCACCTGCCCATCCTCATCCCATCCCTGAGCTCCTGTCCAGATTATCCTCCCAGGAATCCCATCCCATCCTGGGATCATTGCCTGGTTTGGGGCCTTCACTCAGATTTGCTCAGTGGAGGATGCTGAGCATCCCCAGAGGAAAGGATCACTTCCACCAACACGTTTTTATTTACATTTTGATATTATATTTAGCAATCAAACTGTGGGTGGAGTGGGGAGAGGAGTCAGGCAGGAGAACTCCAGGCAAAGCAAGACTCACTGGCAGGGGGTAAAATTGAATTTATGGCTCCTGAAGGACTGGGAGGACTCACTGGTGTTGCAGGGCCTCTCTGGAAGAAAGCACTGATAATTTTCCTTTTAATCTCCCTGTTTTTCTCCATGTGTGCACGTGAAGCCACATGGAAATGCCTTCCCTCACCCATCAGGATCTTCCCCACAAGGTCTCTCCCATGTCTTCTCCCTCCTCTTCCTCCTGGAGCTGGGGCAAGGATCTAAAAATAGTGCTGGGCCCTGTATATGCATCTTCAGCAAAGAGACTCATAAATGCAGCCAGGACTGAAAATCAATTCTTTAAAGCTGAAATCAATAACAATAACTAATATTAATAGTGATTATCCTTTCTTTATTGCACTTTGCAGTTGGAAATGAATTGTTTTTAAGGATTAGCGGCAGCTGAACTCTGTAATGCAATGTAAGACTGAAGATTTACTATGAAAACAGAGCTTATGAGGAAAGACCCATTACTGCTGATGGAATACACTTTGGAAAAAGCCCTGGCTGCTGCTGAGCACACGGAGCCTCGACCTGCAGCCAGCAGTGGGTTGAGATTCCTGGCAGGAGACAGGGATTTTTGGGCTCTAACCCCGTCTGGTTTTCTCCGAGTCTGACTTCTTCAGTTCCCAGACATCCCAAATGCATTTTCATTTTTGAGTATCTTTTATCTGTAACAGCTTCAGACATGCAAAACTTGGGGGGAGAGAGGAGGAGGAAAGGGAAGTGTGTTAAGCCACTCACACATATATTTATATATTTATTTGAGTCAGCCATACCTAGATGAGACAGCAGTGTCTAGAGCTATCTGCTCTGCGTGTCAGACTTTCCAAAAAGCACAGCAGATCAGGTGAGCACTTTAGGAAAGTCTGGTCTCAAGCACCCCCATGGGAGTTCCCCCGTGCTGGAGCACTTCTGCAAAATCCCTGCTGCGACAATCTGGTTTCAGGTCTGTGTGAAACTCCTCTCTCAGAGGAAGGGCAGGCACCAGGCTCTGTTCTCACGTCTCTTCCTCTGCTGTGGGCCAGCCCTAACCCTGCTCCTTCCCTCTGCCTCCTTTCTCTACAGCTGATGGATATTTCAGATGCTGAGAGCAGATTTTGATTTATTTGAATTTCTGTGCCTGAAGAGCAGGAGCCCTTTTCATATATAAGGACCATGGGGCTGGTCATGGTGTTCAAACTTTGCTAATTTTTCCTTGGAGAAGGCAGTGTCTGCTGTGGGGCCATGAAATGACTGGAGCTGGGTGGGGAGATGGGGCTTCATCCAGTTTGGGGACACTGGGGGTGGAGTGTGGCACCTGTCAGTGTGGGAATTCCCAGCACAGCATTCCTGCCATCCCAGCCTGGAGAAGGTGGAAGAATCCATCCCAGTCTTGAAGGTGGAGGAATCCACCCATCACACTGACATGGATTTTCACAAGGGGATATTTGTGCTTGCTAAATGTGGACCTAAAGTTTTCCTTGCTCCAGGCCTGGCATTTCCTCAACCACAATATCCAGAGGGATGGAGTTGAGGATGACACAGAAGTTCAGAAAAACACAGTGAATAATTCCTGCCTCTGTTGGAGACGATGGCAAAGCTCCCTTGTTGCTCAGGTTCAGTGGGATTTTCTCACTTGGACCGGCACCTCCTCCTCCACCGTGCACAATCTTGAGGCCACTTGGATGAGAAGCTCCTGGACCTTTGATTTTGGGTTGTTTACTCACTTTTCTTTGAACACTGTCAAGTTTTTTACTCTGAGCTCCGTGGGCAGAGTGAAAGCCCTTTGCAAACAACCACAGGTCAGCGGCCTGAGCGCCTGATCCTGTGGAGTTATTGATCTCTGCTGAAGGGAATGGACATTTTTCACCTGGCAAGGTTCTTCTATTTTTATTTTAAAACCAGCCTTTTCTCCAGAAATAAAATTAGACTCTCGACTCCATTTTTCTCTGCTGTTTCAGTTCATGGTAGCCTTCCAATTTTAGAAAAGTTTTCTTTAGATTTGGCCTAACGATTTTGGGTTTCAATCAGAAAATAGACTTCAGTGGTCATCTCATTCTGGAAACTGGAGCAATAACCACATCCAAAATGAAAGCAACTGTGGGGAGCTGCCCAGAGAAGCTGTGGCTGCCCCTGGATCCCTGGAAGTGTCCAGGGCCAGGTTGGATGGGGCTTGGAGCAACCTGGGACAGTGGGAAATGGCTAGCTCAACATTTTCCCCAAAAATTGTTATTTTTCCCTCACTTCCCTCATCTCTCTCTCTTTTCCACTGAGTCTCTTCAGGCACCTCAGAACAGAAGCACTGGGAGCTTCCCCAGTTGGGTTGAGCAGCTCAAGCTTCCTTCCCTCAGTGCCATCCTGCAAGGATTTATTGATGTTTCACTGCTCCTGGCATGTGGTGTGCACATGTCTCCAGACTGGCTCAGCTTTGAACTTGCTCGAACAATTTGATTTTTTTCAGTGGTGCATCATTGCTAATTTCCTCCGACTCATCCTCTGAGGGCGGGAGTCTGGAAAACATCTTCTTTTTCCCAGCTCAGAGTAAAAAACCCTCCCAGGATTTTGGCAAAGCAGGATGGTGGCTGTGCTGACCACCTCAAAAATGACCTAAAAAATGGTGGCCTGTGCAGATGGCAGAGCAGCAAGGCTGGAGATTCATCATTCTTGAGGGAACAGCAAGTCCAGCTGGGAGGAAAGACTTATTCCTGCTGGGATGGGTGATAAAGCAGGAGGATGTGCTGCAGGAGCAGTGCAGCTGGGACTGTCCCCTTCCAGGTGGCATCTGCTGGGTACCAGCATCATATTTTCCCCATGAGTGTGTGGCACAGCAGCACATGAGTCATGATGGAAGATGTGGTAAACTCTCTGCCAGCACATGCTGGACCAGGTATTTTACAGATTTCAAATTCATCATGGACCATCTGACTCCTGACTGGCAGAGTGGGATTTACAAGCAGGAGACACAGCCAGAGCTTTTTAACCAAGGATTTTAAAACTGCTGCACCCTGAGGGTGTCAATCCTCCTGGAGATGGAACCTCCTCAAATCTGGGATGCAGAGTAGGAAGGAACAGCCCTGGGTTTCAGAAAGGAAGTGGTTGGTGATTTAATTTTTTCACAGACCTGGGTCTTCCCCCTCTGCTTCCAGCTACCTGCTCACCTGGCTGCTGTGCCCTGCTGTCCCTGGAGCCAAACAGGGAACAAAACATGGGGACAGAGAGAAACAAGGGAAAAATGAAATAACATGGGGATTGATCCGTGCAAAGGTTAAGAAGCTGAACTTATTTAACTCCTGTTAGTTTATTTATTGTCCCTGGGTTATATTTGGGACTGGGACTGAGCAGATTAGCACAGGATTGCTGGGTAGATTTAGAGAGCTGCAGCGTTTCTCTGGCTCAGTGTGCATGTGTCCCTGTGCGTGCACATGTGTGCCTTGCTCCCACTTCTCACCCAGCCACCCCTTCCCACTCCTGTGCTGGATAAATGTGAGCACTCATCTGCACAGTCCTGGGCAGAGAAGGGGAAAAATCTCCTCGCTCATCAGCTCAGGAGCTGAATTTATGCATGGTACAACACATGCTCTTTATTATAGCATGAAAGCAGCAGGTAATAATTCCTCTGGCCTCAGGAACAGGGCCACCAGCTGCAGTAAAAATACATATATATACAAAATGTCCCCTCCCACGTGTGCTTCATGGGGATGGAAGGGAGCTGGAGCTGGGGAGGGCTGCGTGGGGATGACTCAGGAGCTTTGCTGGCCACCCAGCACTCTCAGTAGCACAGGGAAGGACAGCCTGGTGGCAAAGAGCCCAGCAGAGAGCCAAGGTTCCAAGCCTGGTGGCACTCCCCAGCCTCCTCTGCTCCCCCTGTGGGGTGGGTTCAGAGGCTGATTTTGGGGTGACTCTTGCAGACCCACCCAAAGGTTGGGGTCCAGCCCTGTCCATGCCCCAGCAGGCTGCAGGAGCAGAGCCCAGGCTGGGGCTGGCAGCAGGAGTCCCAAGCAGGCTGGATGTGGTGGATGGGGAGTGAGGTGCCTTAGTCAGATGGCTTGGCTAATATCTCCTATGACATCAGTTTCTTTTCTCTGTCTCTGTAAAAGAGCCACAAAAAACAATGAGTAATTTCTCTGTGGAATATTCATCTTTAAAAAGCCAGGCCCAGGGCTCCAGCGCTTCCAGCGTGGTATTTTTCTCCCCTTGACTTTGAGAGAGTGTCTGGCCTGCAAACCCAGCTGGGAAAAGCTCTAACCTGGGAAGGGAAGAGTGCAGAAGAAGTAGGATGAGAGTTTTTCCTGAGGATGCCAGGTCTGGAGTGGGTAGATGAAGGGAATTTTAAAAAGGCCACAGTGAGGAGAGCATTTGTCCTGCTCCTCTGACAACCACGATGGGGTCTCACCATTGTCCAGGGCAGCAGACATAAAATCCCAGAATGGTTTGGGTTGGAAGAGACCTTAAAGCTCAGTCCATTCCATCCCCTGCCACGGGCAGGGACACCTCCTGCTGTCCCAGGTGGCTCCAAGCCCTGTCCAGCCTGTTCTGCAACACTCCCAGGGCTCCTCTGGGCAATAATTTGTCCAAGAGCAGCCCCAAAACTGTGAGTGTTTACAAGAATGGAAACACACCTCAGAGCAGCATAAAGGCAGCAGTGTGAAGGGCTGTGGTTGAATTTCAGCTTGAAAGAAAGTCCAAACCACAGTGCTGGAGCCAGGCTTTAAACTCCCTGGAAAAATCTGTTTGCCTTGTCCTAGCACGGTGCCACCAGCTTTACTGCAAACGCAGAGGGAGAACGACTTTTTATGGGTACAACAAAAGCCACAGCCGTTTATTTTATTTATGGAGGGCATGGATAATTGACAGGTGGCTGTCTGAAGGAGATGAAGCCCTCCAGCTAAACACTGAAGCACCAGCAAGGCTGCAAACAGCAGAGAAATGGCTCCAGAGGTGACAGAATTGTTACTTTTAGGACTGCAAGATATATAAGAGAACTGGGCTGATCTGCACTTCAGAACAATCCTACCTGAGCAGTGAGCTGAATAAAACTGGTGATTTCACACTGCTGTCTACAGCCCTTCCACTGAGCTCCAATTAATGAGTGTTGGTTCTTTTAAAGGGTCTTGCAAGCCCAGAGGATCCAGGTGCTCATTTTAGGGCTTGAAGGCACCCCAGGAGTGGGCAGAGGGGCAGCACTGGGCTGGGCAGTGGTTCTGGCAGTGCTCCTGGTGGTGTTTGTCCTTCAGCAAAGCCAACTTTCCCAGAATCACAGAATGGCCTGAGTTGGAAGGGACTTACAAAGAGCATCAAAGTCCAGTTTTGTGGTTGCTGGGGAGGCAACCCAAAAGGGACATCTTTTCTATGCTGGTCTGGAACTTCTTTCATATCCCACAAGTTGCAAATATCAACCTTTGCTTATTTTGGGTTTCTTTTTCCTTTTTAAAAAATATTTTTCCTCTTTTGGAATCAGCTTGACTAGGACTTTGAAGCCAACAAATCTCTTCCAGGCCTGGCCCTCGTGTCCCTGGATGGATTTGTGCCTATTCCTAAGATACTCAGCACTATCTGCTCCCAACTTTTAGAAACAAAAACAGAAGCTTAAACATTAACCCCTGCCCATGACACCACCACAACCGTTTGCTACTCCTTTCTTACACCAAGGATGTCCATGTGTTTCTTAATTTACCTCCAACTTTTTTTTTTCTTATTTTCTTTTTTTTTTTTTAATTTTTTTTCCTGTTTCCTCGAGTTTCCCCCCGCAGGGCAGGGGAACATTTACAATGTAGAATTCCCGAGGCTGTTCTCGCTCCGGTGATTCAGTGTCAGGCTGGCATGAGGGAACAGGAGCCTGTTACCCGGATCCCTCAGCTTTTCCCACCTCCACACAGCTCTGCAGCAAATCAAAGTGCAACAAAACAGCTTTGCATAGTTTCTTCGAGGAGCCCTGGGCCCTGTACGTTATCTGCAGGGCAGGGTATGTGCTCTAATAAAAGACGGCTTTATTGCCAGCTGCAACAAAGCCAAGGATTCAGACACATATTGCCTGGTGGGTTCATTGTAAACTCCTTTTTATGACCCTTCCAGTTTATTGCTAATAGAGATTTACAGTGGGAAGAAGGGGCTGTGTGCTGTAATTAATACTGTTATTAGCCTGGGTGGGTTCCATGCAATGAGCGTTTGGTGTTTGCCCTTCGTTACCAGCTCTGGAAGTGGCATGGGGACAGGCTGCAGGGCTGTTACTGGTGTTACTGGTGTTACTGGTGCCTTGCTGGGAGGCAGCTGGACCAAAGTCCTCCTCCATTCAGAGGGAATGTCCACCTCAGCTTTCCTCACTGATGGAAAACCATTCCTATTCCAGCTGGTTTTCCCTCCCACGTAATATTTTTTTTCACACAAAGGGGAAAGGGAAGGAGGTGGATTCTTTCCAATAGTTTCAGGTATTCCTGGGCACGGGAATAATTTACAAGCTGGACACACAGAAGTCACCAACCTCCCCATAGTCCTTTTTGATGGGGGCTGTTTCAATCACTCAAGGGACAGTGGTGAGACTGTGCCAAAAATATCCCACACCACTGCTTTGTGCTGAGCTGGGGCCATTCACTGGATGCTCCTGTTGCTCCCTGCCCACCTCCAGTCCCTGGAAATCCTCTGAGCCAAACTCCAGTGCTGTCACCACTGGAGACACTGGAAGTGGCTCTGTTAATATCAACCTGCTTTCTATCACTCGTTGCTCTGCTGGAACCAAACCTCAAACGAGGTGAATTTCATGTGGTTGCAGCTTTTTGCAGTGAATGTCTCGTGTTGCTCTGCCTGGCAATCAAAAAGCCAAGAAGCAGGGTGAGAACAATCCTGCTAATGATTTGCAGCCAGCTCCTTCCAGCCCAGTTGCCTTTGCAAAGCCAAAATTATATTAGTATCTCCATTCAGAAGCTGCAGCAGAAGTTAAACATTAAGTGGTTGGAGGTGCTGGAAACTTCCGTGGTTTCTGACTGATCAGAGGTCAAGGATAAAGTCATTGAGAGCGTCCTTCATCTCAGGCAACTGCCATGAACGTGGCCAAGGCCAGAGAGAGACCAGCACCATAAACCCTACCCCACGTGCTGCTCCTCTAGGCAGGCCCCTCTCATCCTGACAGGAACAGGGAAAATGTGGTTAGTGATGTTCACAAACACAGGAGGGATTTGGGGGATTGGCTGCCAGGCCAGGTGGGAGGGAACACCCAGCTCATGATGCTGAAGAGCCACCCTTGGCTTTAAAAACCTCCTCCGGCAGCGCCGGCGATTTCAGCCTGAGCACAAGGCAAATATTTTGTGATTTGTTCAAATTTCCACTCCAGGAATTTCCTGCAAAAGGATAAAAAAAGAAAAATATCGAGGGGTGAAAATTTCTGGGGGGAATTAATTGGGAATTGGGTACCAAGATGCTTTTGGGGGTCTGAGCAAGGACAGGGAACTGCTGGGCAGCCCTTGGTCCCAGACAGGTTTGTGGTGGAGCTCACTGTGCTTTTAGAGAAGGAGCTAAAAGACACCAGGCTCCTTCTCACCACTTCTATTAATATTCAAGCTAATTAACTTCACTGAGAGCTGGAGGAAATTGAATCTCAAGAAGCACCTAAGCTCTGCTTTAGATTTTAAGCCGTTCAGATATTTTGATTCAAAGCTTGTGCTTTTATTATTATTGTTTTAAAACCTCCTTTTATTTTATTTTTTTTCCCTGCAAACACCTGGCTCATTTTAGGGGTGATAGAACAATAATAAATGATTCTTATTAATTGGCCATCAGCAGCCAGAGAGCAGCAGGCTCTCAGCTGAACAAAGCACATTTATGGGGGGAATTTGATACAGATTTGGGGGGCAATATGAGGGGGTTCTTCACTGGGCACTGAGAATGGGGTCAGCTCAAATGGCTGAGGTAAGGAAGCTTTTGGGAGGTTAAATTTAAAAAAAAAAAAAGCTGAAAAAAAGAGGAAGCTTTTACAAGCCAGAGCTTAAAGACGTGCCCTCCCTCTCTGCCCGTTTATTAAGTAATAATGAAACACTTTTGTCAAAGCTTAGGCACCAAATTTCTGACACCAGATGAGCTCTAAAGCTAATCAGGGGCTGGAAAAATGGGAATGTAATTAAGGCTGCTGACAGCCCTGTGTCATTAACCTCGCAGCTCTCAGGTGCCACACTGAACCACAGCTGCAGCAGGGTCTGTATTACGGGCAGTTGGTTTCAGCTCTGGAAATGAATTTGGCTTTTAATGGCCCTGGGATGGCTCTGGGGCAGTGGCAGAGGGGAGGGGGTGATGGGCTGGGCTGGGTCCAGCTCGGCTCTCCCCTCGGTTCCTCTGTGGTAAACAACCCAGGCTCTTCTCATCCAGAGCAAATGAGGTTTTTCTGGGTAAAGGTTCAGGCTGGGGCAGTTCTGCTCAGTCCTTGTAATTAATTATTATCATTATTAGCAGCGTGGGCGTCTGCTTTGCCCTAGCGAAGGGATTCCTGCCTGTGTCCTGCTGCGGATCTGATCCTCTGCAGGAACCCTGATACCCAAACACCTCCCTGCTCTGTGACTCAGCTTCCCACTGTCCCAAGGAGCTGACAAGCTTGGGATCTTTGGGAGGAGATTTGGAGTTTGTCAACGCAACCATGTCCGTTCCTCTTGTAATTATGGCTGTGACAGGGTCTTGAATCCCTCCCTTGAACCCATTTAGAGCACAGCTCTGCCATGGGCAGCACTGGTGATGCAGCAAAGCTTTGCTTAATTTTTTCTTTTTTTTTTTAGCGTTATGTAAGTTTTCCTTTTTAATTTTTCCCCCCATGATTTTACCGCTGCGAAGGTTAAAGAGAGGGAAGCAGCTGTTCCCACGCCTCAGAGGCACAAACACCTCGAGCCTTCAAACGCTCCTGAGAGGAATCAGTGGGACAGCAGCGCTTGGGCTGCTGCCAAAATTCCTGCAGCAGCAAGGCTCGAACGGAGCCTCTTATCGGGGGAATCTCGGAGCGCTGCGGAGCCGTTTCGCAAGGCTTGTGTCACAGACAGGTACCCTGGGACACGCCAAGGGGAAAAGCATTCGCCTGGGCAGGAAAGCGGCTGCGTCACCGCCAGGAATAGCACCCCGGCATCCCGTGACCCAGCGCTGCCGCTCCAAAAAAATGAGATAACGTTGGAGCAGCCCGGGGACAGCGGCGCACGGAGCCCGCTGAGCGATGCGCGCAGCTCCCGGCTCTCCTCCGTGTCAAAAACACCTCTTGGGCATGGTGGATAGAGTAATCCCGGAGCTCGAGGGGGGTTTGCGGTTCATCCATCCATCCCCCGCTGTCCCCGCGGTGGCATCTGCCGCCCCAGCCTCTCCCGAAGCGCGTCTCACACTTTCCCCGCAGCGTTCTCGGTTTCTGGGGTGTAAGGCTCGGAGCTTTGGACAGCAGCAAAACCAGGCAATTCTGGTTTCACCCTGCCTGCCTCGAAAGCCCCGGAGTGTGCCTGGTGCGACCACAGCCAGGGGAGAGCGGGAGCTCATGATAAATTCCGAACAAAAGCACCATTATCCATATGGGACCTCGTGAGTGCTTCACGTACTCCAGCAATTCCAAGCACTCCGTGTATGGTTCTTTACTCGGTTTTAACTCGATTTCTTTGAGATGCAAATCAGAGGGATTATATTCAGAGGCTGCATCAGAAAGTCTTTAATCCAAATGGGCTATAAGATTTATTTAGAAGAGCCAAATGTCTTGTCTGGGACAGAAGCAACTGAGCTGAACTGAAACAGATGGACATAAAGGAAATTAAGCAACTCTAATGGTCTTATCCAGAGTTTGAAAGTATTTGGTTTTCCTGAAGCTCGAGCTCCTGGAAGCACGTGATCAGAGAGGAAGCTCAGGTTTCACTTAAAAACAGGCTTTGCAGTTCACTGAGAAAAACAATAACCTTGTTTTTATTCCTCCAGTGGACAGAACGAGGGCTGCCTTCCAAATCCTGACTCCTTGGGCTTGTGTCATCAGAGGAAAATATGTTGAATGGGAGTTTTGGAGTCCTCACTTCTACAGCAGTGTCATCATTTCAGCAGCCTGGATTCAGGAATTTGGGAAACCTGATGCTGGCAATAGGGATCCCAGGTAGTTTGTATACTAAAACAGGGGAAAACCCATCCCTTGAGTGTGCTGAGGGTTTGTCCCTTGAAATGTTCTGATGTTTCTGGTGGTGATTTTTAGGTCTCACCAAAGGCTGGAGTTTAACCAGGACACCAGCACTGCCAAGCTCACCTCCAGCAGTGCTGGATGCAGCAAACCCAGAGTGCACATCTGGGATGCTGAAAAACCACTGGGCTGGAAACCTGGACAGCTCAGGCTGTCCCCCAGGATCGTGTGTCTCCACGTCTGCTGAGCTCAGGAGATTTTCAGCTGGCAGAAAACCCTTCCCTGGATTGTTTGGGTGTGTTTGGCCCTGGATAGTCTGCACAGACAGCAGAACAGATATGAGGACACGTTCCCTGCCATCCCACCAGGGCATTTCCGGTGGTAAAGATGGTTTCTCTTAGGGAGAAAAGTTGAGGTTTGAGTTGGTTCTACCACCTGCAGCTTTTAGGTGCTAAACTATGGCAAGGCTGAATTCTTTATACTTCCTGAGGCTCTTCCTGAGGGGTCAGGGAGATCCCACAGTCTCAACCAGGGAAATGCTTTTGCAGCTGAAATTCCTGATAAAAACTGGGAGAAGTCTTTCTGCTCTCAACCCAAAATCATCCCCTGCTTGGTTCTCCCAGGGAAGCATCCAAAGCAGGGACACTTCATGTATTTGTGCATTTTCTGTCCTTCACCCCATTGCATTTGCAAGTGGATTAAATAAAAGGTGAGAGAATTGGGGACAAGGGGAGGGAGAGAGTGTGAGAAGGAGCTCATCCATTACTATGCTGTGCACAATGCAGGAGGTCTTGGCCTCCTGGTTTGAGTGCTTATTCCCCATAAAATACATCTGAGAGAAATCAATACAAGAAGCATGCCAGAACTTAAATCAAAGCACAAGGAAGCAGCACTTGGCGGATGGAATGACCTTGCAGAGAGCTGTCAAAACTGAGGCCCCAGCCCTGTTGAGCACAGAACCTGCCAGGAAAAAGCCCTGGAGTGAGGGCTTGAGGCTGGCATGTGCTGCCTTGGCATGGCTTTCACTCTGATCTCTGCAGAGGAAAGCACATGGGTGAGAGAGGCTGGTTGTGAGCTGGATAAAAGGAACAAGGGCAAAGCGCCAGGAGGCTCCTGGGGCAGCCTGGAGAGCTGCTGTGCTCTGTGCCACCCCTTTGGGCTCCTCAAGTACCTCAGAGAGAACGAGGCAGGGATGAAAACCAGCTTGGAGATAGAGAAAATGCTCCCCACAACCTTGGCTGTGCGTGGCCTTGGTCCCTGGGGTCGCAGAGCAGGAGTCCAGCTCCAGCAGCCCCATGTCCTGCCGAGCCCAGCGGAGGATGGAGGGCTGTGTCCAGCATCCAGCTCCCCTCCTGCCTCCCACTGGGACCAGCCACCTCCCCAGGCAGGTGCCTGACCTTGGTGGCAGGTCACAGCGCCGTGCCACAGACACCATAAATCTGCAGAGGTTTGCTGCAGCCAGGCTCCACCTCCGCAGACCGCGGGGCACATGTTCCCATGCTGGGAAATCTGACCCCTCGGTAGCCTGAGAGACAGGAGAAGCCTGGGTTTGGTGTTTTGAATAAGTGGCTTTTTATCTGAAATCCCTTTGGGAGCATGAGCTCAGTAACCAATGAAATTATATCTGTTGTTTCAAGCAGTGAAGAAAACTTGGCTTGATGTTTATTGAGATTTATGGCTTCCCTTGAGCTTAATTGTCTTTGGGAGCCCTGGATCTTTTTAACGGTTCAGCTAAGTGGTACTAAGAAGGATGGTAATGGTTTGAGCAGTCTGCCCCCTTAGCATATCTCTTTCTCTCACACGATTTGCTGATATTTGGGAAATATAGCTGATACCCTCCCTTCCTGAGGTCACAGCTCTTCACTGGTGTGAAACTTCAAGAGGCTGAACCAGGTGTGAAAAGCTCCCAGTGAGTGTTTGCTCGGCGAGGTGCTGACTTCCATCAGCAGGGCTGTGCTCTGGGGAGCAGGGCAGGAGGATGGGTCTGTGCCCCCACTGGTCACCTGGTCCCCCTGCTTTGTCACCCCCTCCTGGATGCTGAGATTTGTGTTCCTTGATCTTCCTGATCCCCATCAACCTGGTGGTTCTGTGTAGATGCTTCTCTGGTCCTCAGCCATGGTGGCTTTTCCATTCCCTCTGCTGGGGGCTCTGGGCTGACTGCAGCTTAAGCTGCTCCTACCTAAGCCCAGCATCATTTGCTGAGCATCCAAGAGCTCCTCCACAGGTCACCAGTGGGGTTGGGTGTTGGGATAACCTATGGAATTCCCATAAGGAGAACGCCCCTCCTTTCTGCTCCTTGCACTGGTTTGAACTGGGAAGGGACCACCTGGGCTGCAGGGAGGGGCTCTCCAGCTTACAGAGACACAACTGAGTGCTGCCTGGCCAAGGTTGGTCCCTCAGTGGAGCATCCTCAGCTCTGGAGGGCCCTGATGAGGAGTTTGTCATTGGGAGGGAAGCATCGCCCTTCACACGTAATTATTCCTCACCTCTGGAGCATTTTCATCCCTTTTGGGGTGACCCTGGGGTTTGTTATCTCTCCCCAGCCATCCACCAGAGCCTGGCAGTGTGGGCAATGACCTTCTCCTGTCTCCCCAGCTGCCCAAGACGCTGTGGTCACTCGGCCAGGCGCTGGTGGCGGTGCTGGCCGGGATGCTGCGGCCCAGGTAATTACAACAGCTCGTTATGGTTCAGCAGGCACCTTCATTAATAAACCTCAGGTTTCAGAGGTGCCTAACTGGCCATTGGAAACCACATCTGGCTGGAGCTCTGCGGCGTGTCTAAGCTTTCAGCTCATCTCCCCCCGCCTAAGCGGTTTAGGACGGGCAGTAAACAAAGTCTGTTTTGTTGGTTTTGCGTGCTTTAAGGCAAAGAAAGCAAACACAGGCTGGCTGGGCTAATCTCTGTGCAGAGCTGGGGGCTGACAGCTCCTTCCTAGGTCGTGCCAGTGGGGTTTTTATCTCTGCTGTGGCTCCAACGAGGAGTGTGGGGATGTTCTCCCTCCCCTGTGTGTGCGGTGCTGGCTCGTGGCCCTGTCAGGGTGTTGTCACTCCCCTGTGGCACCTCTAAATTAAATGGAGTTTAGATGATCATGCTGGTTGTGGGATATCTTGGACTGTGTTCTCTCTCCTAATAACTTCTGGAGCCATGAGCTTCCTGTCTTTTCAGGACAAAGCCCCTGAAGATGTTCTGCTCTCAGGGAGCAGAAGAGCCGTGAGTGAGTCTCACGCCGGTGACATTAACAGTGTGGCCCTTGCAGAGATGCAGGATTCAGGCCATGTGCTGCTCTGCCCACACACCTTTAATGCTTGGCTCAGCAGCTGGGATGGGCTCTCCAGGGTGGCTGTGGGGTTGGAGCTGCACCTGGGTGACCAAACCAACCCACAGCCCAGCACACCTCCCAGGGTTTGATGGTTTTTCCCTAGCCCAGCCTGGTTTGTGGGAGGATGAAGTGCCACAGTGGAGGGAAGGATGGGGCTGAACTCCACGGGGGTGTGAGGAGATGAGTTGGGGGATCAAAGGGAGCAGGGAGACAAATCTGCAAGCAGCCCCACCCATCAATAAAACATCCCCTCTACCAAGCCACGTCCTGCCAGAGCTGAAAACAACTGAACAGAACACAGAGTGAGCAGGGACCACCAGTGCATTGCCCAGGTGCTGAGGGTGCTTTCCCACCCTGAGGATTCGAGGAGGAGGTGGCAGCTCTGGCTGGGGGCTGCCCATGGAGTTTGTGAAAGCCCTGAACAAAGACCACACACGGGAGGCTCAGGAGAGCGATGTGCCTTAGACCTCGAGGGTATGAGGCAAAAATGCCTCTGTGCCTGACTCACCTGCTGTGTGCTAACACTGACTCATAATTACTGATTTCGATTCAGACAAAAGATTTATCTGCACTGAAACATATGGAAAATGCTAATGGAACCTGGTAGTGGAGAGAGGAGGCTGGGGCTGCTGCCTGGCCCTGTGTAAGGCTTGGGCAGTGCCCAATGGACTGGGACCAGCTCCCCCACCCCAATTTATGTGTGGCTGGGATGAGTCCCCAAAGCTGGAGAGAATCTGATCACCCTCATCCCTGCCCCCTCTGGAGGGAACTGTGCTTGCAAAAGGTGAGTTTTGCAGCGAGGAGCATTTTTCCGCAGGCTGGGCGGGTCCCAGCTCAGTTTCCCTCAGCTCTGGGGGTATCCTGCTGTCCCAGGAGCTGGGCCTGGCCCTTTTTCCTGCAGCCCCCCTGCAGGAAGGCAGCTGTGGGGATGAAGATGTCCCTCTGGCAGTGTGTTTGCACGGTACCTGCACCCCAGCACAATGTGTGCAGCACAGTGAGCTCGTCACGGCCAGCAGGCTCCAAAAACCTCTCTAAGACAGGACAAGCAGCCAAAACCCCCAAGAAAGGGGGGGATTAAACCCAGAGCAGAGGCAGGGCTTTGTCCCAGAGTGATGGAAACCCCCCAGCTCCTGCCTGGAGCTGTCCCAGCAGGGCAAGGCTGGATCCCCAGCGCTGTGCCACCTCCTGCCCTGCCTGTGCCACCTTCCCCTCCCTGCTGCTCGGCGCTGCTGGATGCTAAGTGGAAATTTCCCCCTGTGCCAAGTGTTAAATACTTATCAAGCTAATGCAGCGTCTTTGGAGGTGTGTACAAGAGACAACATGTTTCCCTAATTAAGGAGCAGCTGGGCTTGGCACCGGGCTCTGCTGCAGCTGCTCCCGGCGCCTTTCCCAGGCTCTGCCTGCTCCACGCCACGGCCGGGGCACAGCCTGGAGCAGGGGCACAGCCTGGAGCAGGAGCAATGCCCCACAGGGTCCTCCTCACTTCAGACAGCAGGGTTGTAGCTCCCAGCCCAAGGTCTGGAAGTCTGGGGGCTGTTTCTGGGCTAGCTTAGGGATTTGGAGCTTTTGAGAGGTTTTGGGGTGCAATGATTTGGAGAACTTTAGGGAAAGCCGCTGCTGGAGGAAGGTGAGGCACCAGGAGTCAGTGGTTTGGATGTTGGTTTGTCCCTGCCTTGGCTGGCTTTGCTGCAGGGATTGCTCTTGGGCAGAGGTGGCCACGGGGTCAGTGTGACACTTCTGGTGGCATCAGCTCTGGAAAGAGAGAGGGGCTGGGGTGGGTTTGCAGTGCCAGCCTTGGGGACAAGGCTGCAGAGCAGGACTGGGTGGTGGGAACCACTTGCAGGGTTTCTCATCTGGTTGACTGCATCTTCCCAGGGCCCAGCCCCTTTTATCTGGACCACTATGGATCAGATCAGTTCACTCCTCCAGGTGCCCACTCAGCCCCAAGCAGAGCTGCTGCACAAACCCTCCCCATCCTCTCCCATTGCCTTGAGCTCCCTAACTCCAGTCCCAGAGAAGTCATCTCAGCAGTAGATGTTTGTATCATGACCTACATTGCTATTGGGTTTTAAATATAATCTTTTTTTCCCTGTGCCATATACCAGCTTCCCACATGCAAATTGCTCTGAGTGAACCATTTATCTAGAAAATAAAGGTTATGTTCTCAAAAGGCATTTAGTTCCCTTTCTGAATGATTGAGCGAGTTTTCCACTGAGAAAACAAAGGTCTTTAGCACAGTCCAAGCCAATGACAGGCAAAAAGGTTCAGGTAAAACCCCTCCATTTATTTAACAGCTCCCCCTTCCTCATTCATATTTACAAGATAAAAGGGGCTCCATCAACCCATTAAAGTTAAAATATGTGTCCTGTCTTCAAGGAAAGCAAATCCCATCTGGCATCCCTGGAGGAATATAACCTTAACTTCAGCTTAATGCCACATTAGGGTATCTTACAGATTCTGCCTGAGATTTACCTGCCTTAAAGGGAGATTTATTTCTGGAGCAAACAGGCTCATGTGACAAATCTTCCACCAGCAAGTTTGCAAAGAAGGTGAATTTTAGACTCTCTGGGTCCCTGCTCTCTGCCCAGTGGTGAAGGGGTCGGTGACACTGAGGGATCTCTGGTCCTTGACAGGGGATCCATGGCAAACTCCATCCCCTGTCCTGGGAGCTGTGGGGGCTCCAGGTGCTTGCACTTACCTGGGAAATCAGTTTTCTGCAGCCCCATGCCAATGCTGAACCTCATGTTGGATATACCCAGGTGACTTCCTCACAGATATGAACCAAAAATGGCTTGGGGTGGAAATCACAGCCTCTTCTGGTCTTTCAAAGGGTTTTCAAGGCTGTAGGGTCATAGGGATCAGAGAGCTGTACTGCTTATCCGAGTGGAAATTATTCAGAATTACCTGGAGGCACACTCTGGGAGCCATCAGTTCATTATTATTGCTAGTTTTTACTGATATTCATAAAAATTATGAAGGCTTTTCTACAGGCCAAATGGATCAGAAACCCTTTTAAGTGTATAATATTCTTTTGAAAAGTCATGGGTCTAAAATAAGTGGAGTCTATATGGGGTTTCCCCTTTACCCACACCTTGGGTTGCAGTTGTAACACTTCCTCCAGATTTTGCTTCTCAACAATCACAAAAATACGAGGGGTACACTGATAAAAAGGTGGATTTTGAACTGATGCTGCTCCTGGGTGGGGGTTGGGGCAGGGGATGTCCCCTGTCACCAGCCTCAGATCCCTGGGTGTTGATGTGCAACACTGCTCAGCCTGAGAACGTGAGGACAAGTCAGCTGCAGGTGGGTGAAACCTATCTCCTCTCTACTCAACTGGCCTGCCTGACTGGTTCTTTTATGATTATTTTTTATTCTGTCTCCAGTTAGGCAATACAGTTGCCTGTTAGAAATATTGCCCTGGGCTGCCAGCTCAGCTGAGGA
>WBND01000197.1:69961-80817 GCA_013398595.1 Tychaedon coryphoeus | reverse complement strand
AGGCTGGAGGGGTCAGGTTGCCCAGCTCCTTTTGGCAGCCATCCCCCAAATGCCCCAGCTCCAAACCAAACATGGCCTTGCCACAAGACCCACAGGCTCCAGCTACAATCCCTGCAAACTGGAAGCCCTGGATCCCACAGAAACCCCTCAGCTCTGGGGCTGGAGGGAATCCACAAAAAAAAATCCTGGCTGGGAGAGGTGATTTCATTCCTAGCAGCCCTGAAAGCCAAAGGGGGCTGGGCAATGGGCCTCTCCTTTTTCCCTGGCACAGTAATTAGGTTACAGCATGGCTCCAGCTGTATTCCAAAGCTCTGATGTCCAATAAATGTGTACAATGTTCATACATGTGCCTGCAGTATATAAAGGCTGGAGGAAAAGGGCCAGTTTTCACTACATTAATTCATAAAGCAGGTCAGGCTGGTCTGGCCCTTTACCTCACTTGTTATTTCTATTTATTAGTAATATTGATGTTTCAACCAGGGAGCAGGACCCCATCGAGCCAGCTTTAATATCAGAAAAGATTTAGCAGGAGAGCACTCTGGAATGAAGCAACAACCCCAACACTGAGCTCCTGCATTGTGCAGCTCACAAACACTGTTATTATTATTTGTGATCATGTTTTATTTTGCATTTTGCTTCCTTGGCAGACATAGAATCTCTGATTACCCTGCCCTGGACGTGTCAAAGTCTGGCTGCACCTTTCTCAGGTTATTAAAAACCCCTGTCAGGACTGAAAACTGAAAAGGTTTAAATGTTGTGGAGCCATGGTGATAACAGGGCAGGTACCCACTGGTGTAATGAGGTGATCTGAGCTCTGTTAATTAATTGGGGAGGGTCTGGAAGGGCTCCTGGTGTGGACAGTGGGACAGGGACAGGGACAGGGACATGACAACCCCTTGTCCTCACAGACCTGGACATCTTTCTCCCCATTTTTCTCCTCAGGATTTGCTGGTTTCTGTTACACCCCTGCAGCACCTCATGGAGAAACCTGACCACCAACAAAATCCTGGATAAAACTGAGCTGTGGCTGCAGAACCAGGGGTTATTTGGGAGCAGCCTGGAGCAGCAGGCTGGCATCAAAGGAGCACATCTGGCAGCACTGGATGGATCCCTGCCCAGGTCAGGGCACACAACACTCTGGGATGGCACCCACAGGGCTGGTGCCCCTGGGGCTGACACCCTCCTGAGCCCTGCTTTCCACACAGGGAAGGGGTTTAGGCTGAACTAGGGAATGGTCACACACTCAGAAGGCCAAAATTAAGTTTTTAAGCCCAGCCCACTCAAGATGGATACAAAGGCCAGAACCACACTAACCCAGCTTCAAACTCAGTGCCTGCTGAGATGCTGAGCAAGAGCCAGTCCTCAGCCTTGAGTGAGCATTTTAAAGCCAAGATACACTCACTTAACCAGGGTTCATCTGGCAAAAACCCCTGGAATCACTAATCCTTGAGAAAAAGCAGACATGGGAAATAAAACTGTCCTGGTCCTTGCCTTCCATGCTCCCCATCAATGCTGAAAACTTCACAGGACAGGCCAATTGTTCCTGCCTCCAGCACATCTCCTGTGGCTGATGCTGAATTGGGGCCTGGAAGTGGAGGATTCCTCTTCTGCCAGGCAGCAGGATCCTCTATGCACCTCTGGGATGTGTTTTTGGAATTTCTTCAGGATGATAATATTTCCTAGAGCATGGTGGAGCACAAACTGTGTTTCAGTGATGCACCCAACAGCAGGATCAAAAACTGCTTGGAGCTGCAGCAAACCCAGACATTCCCAAAGAGCCACAGGAATTGTTACCTGCCTTGCCCATCTGTGGCCAGGGCATTTCATTTTCAGGCTGTGCCAAATACTCAGAGGCTGAGCTTGGATTTATTGTGTTTGTGGAGCAGGGTTGTGCCAGGGCTACAAACCCCTGGGAGCTGAGGTCAGTGCTGGGTGCTGGGGGAGGAAACCAAGAGATGTCAAGAAATTTCAGGAAAAGACTCCTGGAATTCCAACCTTGCTCACTAAGCAAGACCTCAGGGGTCAGACCCAGCTCTCAGTGACACTGCCACAAAATCCGAGTAAAACTGGGAGAATCAGCCAAGGTCACTCCAGGCTGGGAAGTGACGTTGTGTAAATGGCAGCAGGATCTGCCCCCCCCAAAGCTGCTCTCCATCCCCCCTCCTACCATCCCTTTCGAAATATTTATGTTGGATTGTCCCATGGTTTACACTGGAAATCCCAGCGCTGCGTCTCTCTCCCCGAAACGTGCGGTGTCAGCAGCTGGCAGCCAGGATTCCGGGATGCATCCTGGAAATCACACTGCTGGGACAGGGAGGCACGAGAGCTGCGGAGGGGAGTGATCCAGGCACTGCTTTCCCAAAAAAAAAGTGGCACTTCTGGAGGTGTTACAGGATTTGGGCTGCCCGGGCAGGATGAGAGGAGAGTGGAGCAGGGATTGTGCCCCACATCCACTCGTGGCATCCTGGACAAGCCCCCCGTGGCTGCTCCTCTCGGTGTGTGACACAGCCAAGAGGGAATTTTTTCTGGTGGACTTTCATTTTCACGGGGAAATTCCAAAGGGCTGAAACAACAGAGCAGAGAAACCCTCCCGGGCTCTGGAGGAGGAGGAAACGGGGGATTGTGCAGTGCAGAGGTCAGGGCTTGGGGCAGTGGGACAGAGCCAAGTTCAAGACCTCCTACCTTGGGGACCATTCCAGTTTGAGGGTGATTCTGGGCTTTCCCACCTTTTTGTGGCAAATCCTGGAGGTTTTTACCAACTGAGAAGGAAATAATCAGCATTTCCCCCAGCCTCTCCCTGCAGCTGGCTGCAGTGCTGTCCCTGAGCTCAGACTAGCAGGGCTCCTTACCAGCATCAAGGACAGAATTCCTTACACCTCGTGGCAGTGCCAGTGACTTCCCTGGGATGATGCAGGAATATTTTGCTCCTTTTTTACTTATGGTAATACCCAACCACCCCTTGACCAACTCAGAGAGAGCGAAACAGGGATGGAGCAGAACATCCCTCAGTGGAGCCAGTGCCACACCAGCGAGTGGGACAGCACAGGAGGAGCCCTGGGGTGTCCCCAGAGCCATTCCCAGGTCCCCACCCCGAGCCTGGCAGGAGCACAGAGCCCTTTTCCCCCAGCCCTGTGCTATTTACTGCTTGCTCTGCATCCTGGCCGCAGGGCACGGAGACTGCGAGGCCATATGAGAGCGTGGCGATGAACATCTCAGCCTGACCTACTTACAGGGCCCTGGGACTTTGTGGAATCCATCCTCTCGGAAGCACAACGTGTCACTTCAGGGCAGCAGAAATCCGTGCTGGGTGGGGATGTGGGCCCAGCCTGCGCCGCGCCCGTGACGCCGGAATTGCCGTGGAGCAGATATCAATGCACAGGCTCCATTAGCAACTCTGATTGCCACCGATATGCTTCTCATTAGATCTCGGGCCTCACACATCATTGTTTCATTTACAAGATGGTTTTTGTTTTCCCTGCTCTTAATTCGGGTCCCCCCCTCGCCGCCACCCACCACCCAAAAAAATGCATCTCGTTAAAACGTCGCAATTGAGGGCAATTGTGCCTTAATCCAACCTGCCAGAGAAGCCAATCACCCTGGAAAAAATCTCCTTGAAGTCTCCATGCAGGGGCAGGCAGAGGGGGAGAATAATAAAAAGACATCGAATTAGGAGGTGCCGAGGCTTGTTTGAGCGCAGAGGAAGGGACTGTGGCTGCTGACAGGATAGAAATGTAAATCCCTTTTGGAGCACCCGGAGAATCAACCTAAATGGATTAATGTGAGGACAGAGGAGAAATTACTTCAGTTGTTTCCCTAATTCGATTCAATTTATTTTTATACGGCATTTCCATAGCGAGCATCTCGCAGCTGCGTCACCCAAAGAGGAAGAACAGAGAAAGGCTCTTCTGGCAGAAGTGCTCACCAGAACAGGCAGCACAGTGGAGGAAGGAATATGAGTGCTGGCCTTGAGGATTTGATTTGCCAAATCATCAGGAAATCACATGCCTTTTTTTTTTTTTTCTCTGTTTGTTCCCAATTTTACTAATTTCCCCAGGCTTTCCTCAAACTGTCTCCATAAATACTGAGGCTGATTCTAACCTCACACTGCTTTTATAGCACTGTAACTCAGAGCTCACACTGGTTTTACACTGGTGCAGCTCCCCTTATTTCAACTGAGTAAATTCCTGATTTATGTTGGTGGAAACGACAGCAGAAATAGGCCCATGGTTTTCCCTGGAGCAATGCCTGGCTCACACCAGGGTGGGGAAGAGGAAGATCAGGTCCCTTGCAATGCAAATGATGGAGAAAACTGACATTAAATTACACCTGGGCTCTTACTTTCAAACAGACTTTTGCTTTCTTTTATAAAATGTTCTGTATTGTCAAAGTTAAAAAGGGAGGGCTGGACTTGTGGTTGATGGAGGATGGGTTGCTGTTCCCCTCTATTTCCTGGGGGAAAATCAACACCCCTTCCTGCCCCAGTTTCACCCATTTGTGCACAAACTCTTCCTTGTCCCAGCTCTGTCCACCAAAAGCTTGAATTAAATTGAAATGCGTGCATCCTGTTAGGTTTAAAATATTTCAGTGGAATCCTAGGGAATGAAATCCCTTTGGAGAGGAGTGGGAGAGGTCAGCCTGCAGCCCCAGACCCCTCGTTAGTGCTGAGCACACGTGGGGCTCTCTGCAAAGCCCTGCTAACAGATAATTCATTTATTTTTTAAGGCTACACACGAGGGAGCTGATCAATGCTTCCCCCTGAGGTCTGCTGTGTTTGGAGCACATATCACTGCCTTGATTTATTCCCTGTGACGTGGCAGGATGGAGCCAGCACCCCAATACCTGCCCCTGGACAGGTGCAGCACCCTGAGTGAGCTCCTTTGAGCAACACCCCCCCTTTAAAAGCAGCTCCCTGGATGGACACCAGACATCATTTCTGGGTGTGATCTGGGCCCCTGGATCCCCCCCAAACCCTGCTGGGTGACACCAAGCTGTGACACCCAAGGGATGGCTGGGCTGCCCACCCTGGCAAGTCTCACCATGCCTTGGCTCTGCCCATGGGGAAAATGCAGGGGCTGGTGTAATTCATGGCTCTGGCAGCCACTGGTTTATTGTGGATTTAAGGAGTTTTCCCCTCTGTGTTTGCTCTAGCGACAGAAATGGGGAGATCAAGGCAGGCTGGCCACCAGCAGGCAGGTGACCTTTGCTGCTTTGGAAGCCAGGGAAGGACATCTTTACTCAGATATGGGTTTTTGTGCCCAGGAGTCCCTCAGCCCCTGTGCTGTGCCCTGAGGAGCCTTTTGAGGTGTGTGGTGGCCAAAGAGCAAACCCCTTGGGGTTAGAGGTGTCACCCCCACTTCTCCCAGCTTTCCTGAGCTCCAGCCCAGGTAAACCCTGGAAGGTTCAAGGTGCCTTTATCCACCCTCCTGCTGCTGCTCCAGCCCTCCAGCAGACCCCTGGCTGGGCAGGCTTTGGCTGTGGAAGGCCAGGAAGGGAAAGGAAGAGGATTCAGCTGCCCCACTCCCATTTCTGAGTGCCAGAACCCCCCTTGGGAAGCCCAGGGAGCATAAATCAGTGTGGCTGCATCGTTTTTGCAGGGCTGTGCTGATTTATTCTGGCTGAGGACCCTTTGCCACGGTCCAGACTTCACACCCAGAGTGGCACCACTCCCCTGAGCCCCTCTCTGCTGTTTTTTGCCCTCCTCCTGCCCCTTCTCTCAGAGGAAGCACCAACACACACAGGGACAGCAGCCCAGGGCTCTGCAGGGACCCTTTGCCCTCCCCAGACAGCCCCAGGGGGATGAGATGCCACAACCTGACATCAGCAGAGTAAAATATGGCCCTGGCAGTAATCTGAGAGAATGTGATGGTAATTTGGGGTGGGGGGAGGAGAGGAGGAGGCATTGAAAAAAGGAGGCATTGAAAGTACACTTCCTTTCAGTGCATTGCTGGGAAGACCATTAGGAAAACCACTAGATTATTTTTCACATTCTTCAGTGCAAAACTACTGCATTTTATGACCACTATCAATAACAGCTATCATATTACTAATGCTACAGTTGCCACATATATAATATTTAAATCACATTTGTGGCTGACAGAGACCTATGGATATTCTCAATCCCAACAGGCTATTACAGTTCATATCATGTCTGTCATATAAATATTATGAATCATTTCCCACTATCTTTATGGGGGCTACATTGACATCATCAAAAAGGCTCTGGGTACTGCCGGATACTGCATATTTGTATACACCTTATGTATATGTATGTGAATGGAGGGGGATTTATACGACAATCACGGGTAATAAATGCCCATGATAAAGCATATTATCTTCACACTTCATTTGCAAAGTGTTTTGTATGCAGGGACCAGGGGAAGGCCAGCAGAGGAGCTGTCTGGGAGTGACTGAGTCACATCCTCAAGCCCTGGTGTAAATCAGGTGGTGCCTGTGGCACGGTGAGCTCCAGCTGCTGCCTGGGTTCCTGAGCTGCTGCTGGTCCCATCAGGGGAGGGTTTGGCTCCTGTCCCCCTGGGGTTGCTCTGTGTGCTTCCACTGGGTGCTGTAAATCTCACAGCCCATGTGCTGCGTTTCATCTTCCATCCCTTAATGCTTTCTTTGCTGGCTTCTTTGGCAGCCAGGCCCTGGGCTGGGTGATGAGCTGGAATAAAGAGATCTCCAGGTGCTAAAAAAGGCAGGAGACTCTCCGTTTGTAAAGTCATTTTGCAAAGTAGTTCATTAAACCACTGTCCCTGTAAGCCAGGTGAGACAGCCAAACCCAATCCACCAGCAAAGCACGAGGAGAGGATGAAACCTCCCTTAGGATTTTTCAAGCTGGATCCAGACCAGAGCCCAGGTCTGAGACCTTTTCCCCAAACCTGTTCTAGGAGCCTGAACACTCTATTAACACTTGTTCTATATGCAGAGACAGACAAGAACAAATGCAGCTTCATGGCTTGGAGTTTGGAGGTCTCTAATAAGCGTTTAATGCCCAGTTCTGGAGCAGCTGAGAGTGCAGCTCTGCCTGTGCAAGAGAGGATTTGATCTGAGTCCCCAAAAGGAGAGAATGCAGCATCTCTGCCTGTCCTTGGCGTGGGAATGTGGCCCTCCAGCAGATCAAATAAATCATGTGCATCTCACTTCATAAACAAACATCATCAGCCTGTTAAATGCTGCTGGGAAACAAAGCCAGGCCGTTGGAATCTGCAGCACTGACAGAAGTGCTCGTCCTGGAGCTCTGCTGGGCTGTGCATGCAGTGTCTCCCCGAGGAGCAGGAACCCCCCTCAGCAGCTGGATGTGGCTGAGGGATGCTGAGAGTCTTGGCAAGGCTCTGCTCAGGGATTAACTCCACTTTCAAGCTCCAGGATCTCTGACCTGTCTCCCAAAAATTTGTGTAGTATCTCTCTCTCCTTCCTAGTGGGAATAAAAGCGAGTTGTGAGCTCCTCTTGCCCCTGAGAACACGAGGTCCTGAAGACTGACAGACCCAGGCAGGAAACTGCACAGTGAGGGACTTTTCTCCTGAAATTCTGCTGGGAGGCACAGGGAATACAGATCCAGGCCCTGGAACCTGCAGTGACTTTGGGAGAGCAGGTCACAGAAGGTGAGGACAAGCCTGGGGAAGTCCCACAAACTCTGTGTGAGTGGAACGTGACTTTCCTTGCCTGGATTTGGTTCTCACACCGCTGGAGTCCCACACTGCCTGCTCAGGGAGGGACTCTGTGGCCACAAGCCCCAGGCCAGTGGCCACAGCCACCCTTGCTCCCACATCAGGGCAGCTCTGGCCACTTGGAACAGGCTCCATGTGCAGGTAGAGATGGAGCCCAGACACAGCCCACGAGCTTCTGTTCTTTCTCCCTCAGTTCTTGCATTTATTCTTTCTTTAATTTGTAACAAAATGCAGCCAGGCAGGAAAATAGATTTAATTTTTTTTTTGTTCTAACTGTGCAGGAGGGCATAAAACAGAGGGGAGGCACAGCAGGTTTTGCTTTTGTGTCCCGTCAGATAATTCAGGGTTATGGACAAGAAAAGCTGGAACCACTTAGAAAAAAATCATAGAGGCTGTGATTTCCAAATTCACTCACTGGGCCCAGATGCCCAGTTCTGAATGTGCTCCCAGCTCCCAAAACATCTCAGTGCCTGTCTCCTGCTGAGGCCCACGTGCACCTGGATCCCTTTGCCCCAAAGGGATGGCAATGGGGTGGGAGTGTGGATGGAAGGAGAAACCTTTGCCTAATTGACTTGTTTATCTGATGAACACAGCATCTCTCTCTGCCAAATTCAGCCAGAACTGAGTGCTGGGACTGAGAGCTGCCCAGATGAGGCCAGGCACCCCTAAATGATCCCATTTTATCAGCCTGCCTTCCTGAGCAGCCTAAAGGGTGCCAGAGGACAAGAGCTTCAGTTTCCCAAGCCAGCTCTCCCAGCCAGCACAGGACCTTCAAGCATCCCTGCACCAACCAGATGTACAAGGCAATGAGCTGCCAAAATTATCTGAATGTGCCCCCCCATGATGACTGAAGCCCTTCCTGGGAAGGTGAGCACAGCATTAGGCAGCTTATTAAATTAATAATGCATTAAAGAACTCAGGGGAGGTGGAAGGGAGGGGAACGGGAAAGAGAAGGTTTGTAACATCACAGAAATATCCTGGCTTACCTTCTGGCATCTTCAAGAGACTGGAAATGTGGGACTGCATCCAGCTGCCTTCTCTGGGGCAAAATTCCTTTGGCTTCTGTGGGAGGTTTTACTCAAATAAGGGCTGCAGGATCAGACCTGTTATTGTCACTGCAATTAACATTTAGATCCACATCTAACATGAACTGTTACAGCCTGGTTAGGGAGAAATTTAATTTGCTCTAAACAGCTTGATGGGAGAGGAGCGTGAAATGTCCTGGTTATGGTAATTTCATGTGTTGGGAGTCTGCAAAGGTGGATTTGCAGCCCTGGCTCTTGTAACCCTGGGATCTGCTGCAGCCACAGAGCTGAGCCTGCTTTGGGATGGGGGTTTGGGGCCAGGTCCCACCCCATGTGCTGCTGATGGACACACTCAAAGCCCTGAAGGCCTTGGGCACCCAGCAGGGTGGGGACAGCCAGGTGAGAGCCCAGCTCTGCCCCGAGCTCTGTTTGGCCTTATCAGACACATGAGCTTTAGTTTGTCTACCAGGAAACTGATTTCTACCTTTGAGCTGTCAGTCTGCACACAGAAATCTCTGATTTTTGCATTCTTAGAGACTTTGAACCTCCTTTTTCTGACAACTCCCAACTTTTCTTTATATCCTTGTGTATTTCCATTTTTTCCCTTTTCTCCAGGAGTTGATCTAACTCACTCTTAAAAACTGACTTGGAGATGAAACTTGGCATTTAAGGTCCCAGCCCGGGAGCAAATGAAGTTACCAGTTATAAACACACACCAAAATCTGTTTGGACACGCTGAAATTACAGGAGCAGAGGATTAAAAGGACGCTTTATTATGTTTTAACTTCTGCAGCTCCACCTGAGTGTCAGTTTGCAGCCGTTTGCCTGACACGAGATGGGTCCTTTTTGGTGTTTTTATTCTTCAGGTGGATTGCAGTGGATTTGGATTTTTCACTCTAAAACAGATGGGCTGTGATGTGGTGAAGAGATCCCAAAGTGGGACGCTGGGGTGCTGCCAGCTGTGTACCCTTCATCCAACCATCCCTGCAGCAAGGGCAGGGTCTGGTGTTTTACAACAGAAGAGTTGTAGGAGAAATCCAGGTGTTGGGGCCTTTCCAGAGCCTCTCCTGTGTGGTGTGAGATCCCAGAGTGACAGGCACGAGATGGGGCGATAAAGGCAGGCAGGGATCCGGCGATGGCAGATAAGAGGCCTCACTTCTCCAGGAGGAGCTGCTAATATTTATGGCACGAGACGCTTTGCCAATTAAAGAATAAATCAGGGCAGATAAGGCTGGGGAGCGTTCCACGCATCTGCCACACAGGGAGGTGATGGCAGAGCGTCTGGGACAGCCCTGATCGTTCCAGGGACAACCCTGATTGTCCCAGGGACAGCCCTGATTGTCCCAGCTGCTCTGATTTCTGTCACTGCCGGAGAGCTGGGAGCTACCTGTGCCAGCAGAGCCCCCCCAGCAGCTGTCCCTGGTGTCAGTGCAGCCTCGCTCCGTGCCCTGCGCTGCTCCCCAGCGTGTGTGAGCAGCTGCAGCGTGGCCCCAGCCTGTTTGTTATGCATGTTACAGCCGGGGAAAGCGAGGGTCGATACGATGTTTAATATGCTTCATGCATAGTGGAGTCGCTCTGCTCCATCAAGCCACTAATACACATTCTTACAGGGCTGAGTATCATTTATTAAACCTGGAGGGCTGCCTGGGAAGGGGGGCCGGGGCTCTGGGGTGGTACCGGCGGTGCGAGAGTTTGCGGAGGAGCCGCGCACACGCACACGGAGTTATTTGTTGTGCCTCGCGGATGGGAAATGAAATAAATCGCGCTGCCAGCGCTGCCCGCCGTGTGACACAGCGCGGGGACAGGCAGCGGGGCCCAGGGGCACAGCTGGCATTGCTCAGCATCACTCGAGGAACCCCCTCCCGAGGCTGCCACTGCAGCGCTACGCACCTCTTTTTCTCCTCTACTATTTCCCTCTTCCTTTTCCCCTCTCTTTTCTTTTCCTCCATCTTTTTCCTCGCCTTTTCCTTCTCTTTTCCCTCTCCTCTTTCCCTTCTATTTCTGCTCTTTTTTCTTTCTCTCTTCCCCCTCTCCTTTTTCCCCCTCCTTTCCTTCTTCTTTTCCTTCTTTTCCCTCTCTTCTTTCCCTTCTATTTCCATTCTTCTTTCTTTCCCTCTTTCCCCTCTCCTTTCCCCCCTTTCCTTCTCTCTTTTCCCTCTCCCC
>WBND01000197.1:15297-31970 GCA_013398595.1 Tychaedon coryphoeus | reverse complement strand
ATTAAGTTACAGTAGGTTTTTTGAAGGATCCCTCTATTTATATAAATATATATTGTAATATATTATATATTTATATATTAATATATATTTAATATATTATTTAATATATTTTTAGGAGTAAATTTCCTGCTAAGTGGTGCTTTGGAAGATCAGGCATGGTTTGTGGCTGAATTCAGTGAAGTTTGATCTCCCCACAGAGGGCTGCAGTGTTTTTAATACCTCTTCTGCTCAACCTTCCCCTTCAAAATACCCCTGTAAAAATAGACAAACAGCCCCCAGACAGCACTCAGAGAAGCCTTGCAGCTGGACAACAAAAACATTTCCCCCTGCTTCTTTTGGACTCGTGAAAAACCCGGCGGGGTTTGGGGCTTTGTTTTAACCCCATCATTTCCAGGAGGAAATGCAGGATTGCTGTTTGCCCGCATGGCACTTTCCGTGTCTGAGCAGCGTGTTCCTGTGTTGTCATGAAGCAGAAGAACAGGATAATTAAATTGCCCTTTTCCCAGTAAAATGTTCCCGTCTCAAGGGCTGTGGCTCTCTGCCAGGCTCACATGCCTGGCTGCTGATGGGAGGTGTGAAAAGCGCCGGGGAAGGGATGGGGTGGTGATTTCTGGGAGGGTTTGTGGAGATTTGTCATCCCCTGGGAGCAGAGGGGATGCCCAGGAGGGGTCCTGGGTGCTCCCCCCGGTAATTCCCAGCCTTTAAGCTGGGGCTGCTGGAGGGCTGCAGGCAGGGATAATCGAGATATTCTTGTCTTTAAGCCTCTCAAGGGTTGCAGGTCTTAAAAAAGGCTCCTGCTGTCGAGTGGGCTGGTGGGGTGGGAGCAGTGGGGCAGCCAGGACAGGCTCAGCAGGTGATGCCCGTGGTTGTGGATCAGTGCAGCTTTGGTGGATGCTCCCAGCGTTAGGAGCAGCCCTTGGGGAGCAGCCAGGCCTGTTGTCTCATCCCTGGCTCCTCTCTGAGCTGCTGATGCTCCATCCCTGAGCTGTACCAAGCTCATGTAAAAGCAGTTTTGCATTTCTGCTGTTGTCCATCCTTCCTCACCTGCTTTCTTCTCTCCTCTCCTCCTCCTCCACCCTCTGCCAGCCCGGATCCTGGGATCCATCAGTGTTACTGCTTTGCCTTCAGCTATGACCCTCCAAGAGCTGGCTGTTCCCTGCCTTGTCACCCCTTGGTGCCCCTCCCCTGGAATATTAACACCACAAATCACCAGCGACAGCCTGGGCTGGAGGAGGTGTGGGAGCAGGGATGGGACTCGTGGTGGCTTTGTTCTTCTCCTCAGGGCTGTGTTTTGCTTCCAGAGAGAGGGGAGCAGCTGAACCCACCTTTGAAAGTGGGGAGGTGGAAGGGTAGAGCAGTAATTTTCATGCCAGGATGAGATGCAGGCTCCTTCCCACCTCTGTGTCTGTGGATATGTGATTTTCCTCTCCTCCATCCAGCTATGTCCAGGCTGTTTTTTCTTCTTTGCAAACTCCACGGGTGCTGGGAATCCTGGAGCTGGGCTGGGAAGGAGTCACACCCCGTGGCAATGCCTGCACCCCACACTTTGCTGTGTGGCACTGAGGAATTCCCGTGGCTGCTGGATGTGGGGGGAGCAGATGTAAAAGGGATTACAGGAGGGATTTTTTTGTGTGCACACGTGCAGCCAGGCAGGCAGGGATGGGGCTGAGGCACTCCTGAGCCTGGCACCCTCCCTGCACTGCCAGGAACACGGGGCAGGGCACAGGAGGTGCTTGGGCACAGCTCTGGTTGGGGACTGCACTGGGGACGTGGCTCTGCTCGCTGGGCTCGTGCTGCTGAGGGAGGGCTGCAAGGGTGGGGGTTGAAATCCTGGTCACTACGAATTTTAAACTCTTTATTTTTAAAAGTAAAACTCAACAGGTGAGATTGCTGTGGGGGGAATGGGCATGTGGGTTGTTATCCCTGGAAAGGTCTCTCTGTGCCTCAGTTTCCCCCAGTAGGTGAAATATGGAATGGGCTGGCTGGGTGCATCAGATGGTTCTGAATCACACCCTGCTGGATCACCCCAGTGCTCCCAGAGCTTCCAGAGGCTCAGGCATTCCCTGGAGAGTGGTGGGAAGCAGCTGCCAGCCAGCCCCTTTGGCTTTGCCAGTGGCAGTGACAGTGACAGTGACAGCAGGGCAGGCAGCAGTGGCACCCAGTGAGCACAGCTCACTTTGCTGTCCTCTCCCATTCCCCCACCACGCATTTCCAAGGTTTTTATTGGAGCAGTGCCCCAGCAGCCCCCGGGGTGGGTTGGGGCAGCGTGGGCAGGGCGCTCAGCCGGAGCTGACCTTCCCTCTCCGCTGACCTTCGTGCCCATCAGCATCAGCTCTGCTCCTGTCCGTGCCCAGGGGTGCTGCCTGGGAGGCTGGGCAGCCCTTCCCAGGGGCTCAGCAGGGCTGCAGGGAGGTGGGGATGCACTGGGCTGGATAATTCAAGGGCTTTGGCTCGCTAGCAGGGGTTAAAAGTGGAGCTGTGGGATCTGTTTGGGGTATCATTAATGGGAACTCTGCCATGGTGTTGCTGGTGGCCTCCCCTCAGCCCTGCCCAGCCAAGGGGAGGGTGGGAGGAACAGCTGAGGGACAGCCATTGCCCATGCACTGTTCTGGAGGAAATAAAAATGTAACTGGTGTGGAAAATCCATGTGGAGTTGGCATCACCAGAGAAGCTGGGGAGGTCTGGGTGCTGGATGCTGCTGAGCCTTGGGGTGATGGGGTCAGCATCCATGAGGGTGTCAGTGTAAAGATCCCTGGATGCACAGGTGGGAAGGCCAGGGGATGGTCCCTGTGCCCAGCTGCTCCTCAGGGTGTCCCCTCTCTCCAGAGGGCTGTTCTGCTGTGACTGAAGTCCTTTCCTGGTCAGCAAGGAACTGTTTTGGGGGGGAATTGCCTTCTTTAACCTATTCATGACTTTCTGCCACACTGAGGGACAGGCTGGGGGGAACACTCAGAAATGTCTTCTTGGAGTCACAGAATCCCCCTCAGCTGTCACCCAGAGTCACTGGAGGAGTTTTGGACCTGAGCTTCACCTGCTGCCTGTGTGGAAGATCTCAGAGCATTGTTGCCCCAGCCTCTGCATGGTCCCTGAGCTATCCCATTCCCAATGGTGCCCAGGGAATGCTGTCAGGAAATGGGTGGCAAAATCACCATGCCAAGGTCTCCCCAGTGCTGCACCCAAAGTTATCTCAAGCAACATCCCCCCTTTTTTTTTGGAAACAAATAAACCAAGCTGCTGAACAATGGACTGAGCTCCCCATCAGCTGGATTACAAATGAGAAGAACCATCACCCCACTTGGGCTACCCCAGTTTCCATGGGCTGCCAATGTGTTGGGCTCCTGGTTGGATTCATCAGTGCTTTGCTGCTGTGGTCCCTGTCCCTGCCCTCTGTCACCTGTGCCTGTCCTGTTCCAGCTGACCAGAACCTGAGTGATGCTTCAAGAGACCCTCCAGATTTCTGGGATTGTTCTCCTCTTGAGCCTGCTCCAAAGCCCATCCATGTTCCTGGAAGCCATTCTGAGATTGCTTTCTCTGAGAAAAGATTGGTTTGAAAAAAGTGTTGAAATACCACAGGAAGTGCTGTTTGTCCAAGATATCTACCTCAGTCAGAAATGGCAAAAACCCCTGATTTTGGATGGAAGTTGATTTGTCCTGGGCTTCAGCTCCCAGAAGTTTCTTTCAGCCAGGATCTGGGCAGAGTTTGGGGATGAAAGGAGTGCTCCTGAAGGAGCTGCTTGGTGTGACTGTGACCAGCACTGTGCCAACACCCTGGCATGGAGTGCCTCCTGTGTACCAGGTGCCCATCTCTGCCTGCTTTGCGACAAGGACTGATCCCTGTAGGTGTCTGGTGGCAGGGTTTGCTCACAGCATTGTGTCACCTTCATCACTGCTGGCGAGGAAGGGGTGACAAGGTGAGCCCAGCAGCACCCACTGCTCTCCTGCTGCTGCTGAGCTGGCTACCTGGCCAAATCCTCCTTTTTGGAGTAGAGGAAAAAATAATAATCTACAAGCCAAGAAGCTTGGGAGCTGCTTGGGAGCGTATTTATCACGGGGAAGAAAAAGGCTCTGTTGGCTCTCTGCGCAGCGGCTGTTTATCACGCTCACAAGGGGATGGAGAAAATGTTCCATTTGTTGGGTACAGCCGGCAACCCACACAGCGGATAAATTAAGGGCTTTTACATGCAGAGTTCCCGAAATAAAACACACACACACACACACAAAAGAGAGGAGTTCTGTGTCAGCCTCTCCCCGCCTGTCCCTGCGCCCCAGCCCCGGCCCGCCGCTGGCTCCCGTTCAGGAATTCCACATTATCTCTGAGCGTTTCCAGCTTCCTCAGCAGGGAACAGCTCTGCTTCTGTCTTCCTGCAGCCACATCTGGAAAGTGTTAGGCCGGGGTGTCAGCCCTGGGCTGGCTGGCATGTGCTCTGTGCTGGCTCTGACACCCTGCCCGCCTCCCTGCCTGCCTGTTCCGTGCCCTGACACTGCACTCAGCTTCAAACTGCCTGCCCCAGAGGAATGAGGGGATGAGTTTCCTCTGCCTCCCCTTTTTGGAGAGTTCAGAGGGAGTTTTTGTAGCTGTTGCAGGGAGAGAGGGCTCCAGGAACCCCCAAGGATTGAACTCTGCAGGGATGCTGTGCTGTGGTCAGGGATGCTCTACTCTGTTCAGGGATGCTCTGCTGTGGTTAGGGATGCTGTTTTGTGGTCAGGGATGCTCTTCTCTGTTCAGGGATGCTTTCCTGTGGTCAAGGATGCTCTCCTGTGGCCAGGGATGCTTTCCTGTGGTCAGGGATGCTCTGCTGTGGCCGGGGATGCTCTGCTCTGTTCAGGGGTACTCTGCTGTTGTCAGGGATGCTGTCCTCTGGTCCCCAGCTCTGCTGTGGTCAGGGATGCTGTCCTCTGGTCAGAGATGCTCTGTTCTGGTCAAGGATGCTTTCCTGTGGTCCCCAGCTCTGCAGTGGTCCTCCTGTGCTCCCTGTGCAGATCCTTCTCTTGGCACCCTTTTGGAAATCTTGCTGCCTGCTCAGGGGAGTTATCATTCCTGGATGTGTTTCTGGCTGGCATCCCCGAGCTGTGGCTCAGCAGGGATGTGGTGCTGCATCTGCTGGATGCTGGAGGATGGAGTTTGTGGGAGGTGAAACCTCTGTGATTCCCCAGTGCTCTGGGAGGTGTCTGGGGAGGTTCTCACTGCACTCTGCTTGCTTGTAATGCCTGTGGGCTCAACCCAGTGGGATTTCTTCCTTTGGTAGGGAGTACCTGGGGCATAAAAACATTTGGCTGCCAGCATCTCAGGCCCCCAGGAGAAGTCCCCACGTGGTGTGAGCACATGGAGATGCCCTGCTGGATGGTCTTCAGGTCTTTTCCCACCTCAGTGTCTCTGATTGCAGCAGGGCAGTTGAAAATGGGAGAGCTCCCTGTGACATCCCAGTGTTTTAGGGTTCCCTCTGTTGGGGACTTTTGTTTCCTTGCTGCAGGTGTGGGTGACAGTGGACAGGGAAGGAGATCTGCAGATATGGGTGACAGAGGAGAGGGAAAGAGATTTGCAGGTGTGTTGGGTGACATTGTACAGAGGGAAAGGGCTTTGCAGCTGGGGGTGACACTGGAGAGGGAAGGATATTTGCAGGTTTGGGTGACACTGGAGAGGGAAGGAGATTTGCAGGTGTGTTGGGTGATGCTGTGCAGAGGGAAGGAGATTTGCAGGTTTGGGTGATGCTGTGCAGAGGGAAGGAGATTTGCAGGTTTGGGTGATGCTGTGCAGAGGGAAGGGGCTTTGCAGAACGCAGGTGGTTCAGGGACTGATGTGCCCTTCACATGGAGAGCTGGTGGCCTGTTTTCCAGATGGGATAATGACAGTGACCTGGAAGCAGTGCCTTAATGACCTAATGACCGGCGTGTGCAATCCACAGGAGGGTCCTTGGCAGGGAGGGATGTGGAAGTGCTTAAATGTGCCCTAATCAGAGAGGGCTCCCTGGTTTTTTTCCCTTTTTTTTTTTTTTCTCTTTCTCCCTTGCTTTTAAGTTGGCAGCCATACAATGATGAGATTTTAAAATTAAAGCTAAAAAAAAAACCGACAAAAAACAGCCAGAAAAAGAAAGCAGGCCTTGGTTTTATAGACCCTACAGATGCATCCAGCACCAAACTGATCCCAGATGCAGCTCCACTGTCAATAGTGTTACACGAGGGATCAATCCCCTTCATTGTTTTATGTGGCCTCTACAGCATCATCAGCTAATTAAAGCTAATGGGTCCCAGAGCAGCACTGACAGCATCTGATCCTATCAGCCTGCACAGCCTTTCTCCTCACGGGCCACTCCAGAGGCAGATCCTGCCCTGCAGCCCCTGGCAGGAGCTGTATTGACTCTGAGGATCAGGCTGCAGATCAATGGGAGCTGTTGTTAAACAAACATCGCCGGATTAATGTCAGCTCCGCAGGGGGAGGAGGTCGATGGCTGCTAATTCGGAAAGGGGTGGGAGGGAGCAAGGGGACAGCGGTGGCAGGGGCTGCAGGGGGAGAGGCCAGGCTGTGAGAACGCTCCCCGTGTCTGTGGCAGCGTCTGAGCGTTTCCCAGTCGTGGGTTTGTCGATTGTTTGAGCCAGGCTGTGCTGGGCAGGAGCCCAGTGGTGTCCCCAAGGGCCCTGGAGGTGCCCAAACCCCTTTGCTGTGTGCGTCAAGGGCGGCCTGGTGGCCTTGGGCTGTCCCCAGAGAGGACAGGGACCCCTGTGTCCCTTCTACATGCTGTCCTTGGCATCAGCATCTCTCCCCCGTTGTGGTGGGGCTCCTGCTTTCCTTTCTCTCGTGGCTCCTGCTGTCCCTTGGCTGGGGATCAGGGATGCTCAGGGGTGTGGCTTGGGAGGGTTGAATTCCCACAGCTGAACCACCCTGTGCTGCAGGCAGTTTCCTTGGGACTCTTTCCTCTTTTTCCCTCATTTTTCTCGCATTTCTCTGTTGCTCAGAAAGTCTTTATGCCACAGAGCTGGGGAGGGTCAGTGCTGCAGGAGTGACCCTTGCTTTTGGATTTGGTGTTCTTCACTCTGGAGGAAAAGCCCAAGGAAGGCTCCTTCCCACCACCACCTTTTCCTCCATCATCCCCTGGATGCCCTGGTGCTGCCACTCTGCTATCCAGAGCATTCCTGCCAGGCTTGGTGGGAAGGCTGGAGCAGCTCTGGGGGTGCTGGGCTCAGAGCAGCAGGAGCTGCTCCCAGCTGACATCTGGCAGCTCGGCACAGCTCCGGTGTCAGCGCAGCTGAGAGCAGAGGAGGTGGGAAGCCCCAGACACCTGCAGCTCGGTTAATAAATATTTATTTGGAGGTGACAAACGCTCTCCTGGATGAAGCCAAGTGAGCAGAAGGAGGATTGCGGGGGAGTGACGGGGTGTGCTGCCATTTTTGGGGGTTTACTGTGGGGATGTCGAAAGGAGCAGCTGATGAACCAGAGGATGTTGAAATCCACGTTCATTTCCCTGACGTCAGGGCAGGCAGGAAACGTCCCCCTTGGCGAGAGAGGGCTTGGCACAAGGAGCCCTGATCCTGTGGGGACGGTGGGAGCGTGCCTGGGGGCTGGTAAGATGTGACAGCAAGGATCAGGAGCAGGAGGAGCCAGGTCAGGGCATAAATAATGAAAGGGCTGAAGTTTAACTGTTCTCTTAAAAAGGAGAAATGAGGGGAAAGGAGCAGCGGGGGTGATGGGTGCTGTGACTCGGGGCTCTGCTGGGTGATTCCATGGTGCTGGGAGCGGGGACTGGGTGGATGCCTGGGGCACTGTCCCTGGGGAAATGGGAAAAGCTGCTTCTGTTTCTCTGCTGGTCTGTCTGTGTGTGGTCAGGGGAAAGGAAACTTCCTGTGTTGAGGCTTTGGGGCATTCTCTCCGTATCAGAGCAGTGTTTAGCAATCCAGTTTGAGCTCTCTGTGCATCAGGGCTGCCGTGTGCGATCACCAGCAGGGTCAAACCCATCTCCCATGGCCGTGCCATCCACCCCTGCCCTGGAGTGCAGAGGGCCAGAGGAGCTGTGCGGCCCGTGCTGGTGACTCACCGTGCTCTGGCGGCGCAGGAAGCGGCTGTGCCACGCTGCTGTGCGTGGGCAGCAGGGCAGTGCCCTGCCACATCCTGCAGCGGCTCAGCTCCTGCCAGGCTGCAGCAGGAGCCCGGGACACGGCGGGATGTGGGCGTCAAACGCGCTCGGTGCTGCGCAAGGCACGTGCTCCCAGCTCCTGGTCCGGTCTGTGGCACTGCGGGATTGAACTCAACCACCAAAGGGTTTTGGTCTTGGGTTTTCTTGTAGGGGTTTTCCCTCCAGCAGGTGTGCAGGCAGCAGCTGAAGGTTTGAGGAGAGCTCTCCTGGATGCTCCCGTGCATCCTTGCACGCTGTGCTGGCAGGGAGTGGGGAACCCCCACTGTCCCCACTGCCCCTTGCTCATCTTGCTGTGTGGAAATGGGTTCAGCAAAGCAAAACTCCAAGCCCTGGCACTGGGGAGTCTTTACCTCTCCCAGGAAGCAGAGTGTGAAGCTGCCAGGCCACATGTGAGCAGAGAGGCTGTTGAGCTGCTCCCCTGTCCGTGTCCCCACGTCCTGCAGCAGCTCAGCTCCGTGCCAGGCTGGAGCAGGAGCAGGAGCCTGGGATACAGCAGGATGTGGGCATCAAACACGCTCAGTGCCTTGCAAGGCATGTGCTCCCAGCTCCTGGTCCAGTCTCTGGCTCTTTGGGATGCTGCTCCTGGGGTGAACACAACCACCAAGGTCTCAGGTTTTCTTGTAGGGATTTTCCCTCCAGCTGAAGGTTTGAGGAGAGCTCTCCTGGATGCTCCCGTGCATCCTTGCACGCTGTGCTGGCAGGGAGTGGGGAACCCCCACTGTCCCCACTGCCCCTTGCTCACCTTACCTTATGGAAATGGGTTCAGCAAAGCCAAACCTCAGGAAACTCCAAGCCCTGGCACTGGGGAAGCAGAGTGTGAAGCTGCCAGGCCACGTGTGAGCAGAGAGGCTGTTGAGCTGCTCCCGTGTCCCGTGTCCTGTGGGGTGGCAGTGGCAGAGCTGGCAGCAGCGGAGCAGCAGGGACCTGGCAGATTAATAATGGAAGCGCTGGCATCCGTTTTAGATTAGCGAGAGAAAGCTCAGTGCCCATCTCGCCCAGCATGTAACTTTAATGCCCAGATAATGAGCAATGATATTTATTTGTAAGAGATCTGCAGATATCGCTGCCCAGGGAGCAGCCAGGAGCTGTCAGAGCCCTCTCCAGCCCCGCTGTGGCTGCTCCCAGCTGTAACCCAAGCGCTCCCCTCCGCCCAGCTCACTTTGCACGCTCCAGCTCCGTTCGCCGAGCGGGACACGTGGGCTCCTGGGGAGCCCTGGCTAAGATTTGCTGAAGCTGCTCGTGATTTGGGCTCTGGTGGTGAGGAGGTGTTGGTCTTGCAGGAGCAGCCTCTGGCACGTGTTGGTCAAGCTGCCAGGACAGGGTTAAACCCATCTCAGAGCCTGCTCCCCACACTGTCCCTTGGAGCATCGGATGTGCCCAAGGAGGGTGTGGGATGATCTCAGATCAGCTGGGCTGGAGAGGAGCGGGTGATGTGGAGAGCCTGGGAGATGTGCTTTCCTCCTGATTTTGGGGTTGTTTTGGGGAATTTGGGAGCAGAGAACCACTTGCCTCCTCTTGGCCGGGTGTACAGGGATGCTCAGGGCAGCGACTCTGTTATGTCAGAGGCAGCAGGGAGGGATGCTGGAGCTGCTGAGCACCGTGTTGGGAGCAGGGTTCAGGAGGGCATCCCTGCCCCAGGCTGGGAAGGGCGTTCACATCCCCCTCTAAAACTCCATCAGAGCATCTTTACAGTACTGGAAGCTAGACTGGGTGTTGTCCCTTCCACATGTTGTGCCCTGGCTAAGCAGTTGTGTCTTGTGGGGTGTTTGGGCTCCCTCAAACATCCCCCAGGTTGGGAACAGGGCTGTCCCTGCTTCCCTATCCCAGGAGGGCTGAAGGATGCCCAGCGTGCTGTTGTGTAACTGGCCAGCAGACAGGCTTAGGCTGCCTCTGGCAGGTGGGTGTCCCTTCCTTATTAAGCCATCCCCGGGGTAATTAGTGTGCTAAAGCCTGATGAGATAATGCTCCATTATTTTTGTGCTATTGGGGGATTAGGAGCAGCGGGATTTCTCGGCGGCTTTGTCTCCGCTCGGGCTCTGGGCAGCACCACACGTTTGCAGGTGGGTGAGGGCACACCTGGGCATTCCCTGCACCTGGCATCCCCATTCCCAGGGCTGCAGGGAGGGACCTGATCTCCTGCCAGTGCCAGCACAGCCCCATCCATCACGGCACTCCCAGCCAGCGGAGCGAGGAGGCGACACTTCCAAACAAACAGGGAGAGGTGGGTGGTGCGCGCCGGGGCAGGGGCCCAGGGCATCCCAGGGGGCTTCTGCTGTGATTTATGGCTGGGACAACACTGGGCTGAGCCTCTGGAAGCTGTTTGCTGTCACGCTGGCGCGGGGGCTGCGAGGACAAACATCCCCCAGCGCGGTGACACGAGCCCTTCCAGCCCAGCCAGGATGCTGGTGGAGCTCTGAGACGCCCAGGGATGCTCTGGGGAAGCAGCTGGGTGGCTGAAAGCAGGAATGGAGTAAAATGTGTTGAATGAAAGAGGGCCTGGCTCAGCGGGGCTCCTCTCCTCCTGCCACCCCGGCACAGCCAGCCCTGGAGCTGCAGGGATGGAGCTGGCACTGGAGCAGGGAGGCAGGCAGGCTGGACGCGGGCCAGGCTGCACACTTGATCCAAACACAGCTGGAGCTGATCTGATGAAGTGAGAGGTTAAGAAGAGAGCATCTGTTATCTAAAGGGGACACACAGAGGGAGACTGTAAGCTCTTTATTCCCCCCACCCTACCCCCTCTGTTCAGTGCATCATCCCTGACTTTATTTCTCTGATTTATTAAGGAAGCCTGCGCTTCCGGGGCTGTAATTAAGTGCCACTGTGTGAGCTTTTGATAGTGCGTGAATGATATAATGGCTCGCGCGGCTGCCGTCTGCTCCAGCGCTTCGGGACCGAGATACCCGAGCAGGGATCCCTCCTGCCCGTCAGGGAGCAGGGCTGAGTCACTGGGGGGTGACAGAGGCAGCAGGGAGGGATGCTGGAGCTGCTGAGCACCGTGTTGGGAGCAGGGTTCAGGAGGGCATCACTGCCTCGGGCTGGGAAGGGCGTTCACATCCCCCTGTAAAATCCATCAGAGCATCTTTACAGTACTGGAGGCTAAGCCAGGTGTTGTCCCTCCCAAATGTCCTTGTGCTGGAGGTGCAGAGGGCACCACAGACCCTCAGCCAGCTCCTGGCTGCTCCTCAGTGCCATCCCAGCCATCCCAGAGCTGTTTTTAGGCTCGAGGAGCAGTTGGTGACAGCATCCTCAGCACCCTGCAGGTTTCCCTCTGCTGCCAGAGGGGTTTTCTGGCAGAGCCTGGGTGTGGAGCCAGGGGCTGGGGGGTTCTGGCTGGGAGCAGCTCTGGAAAAGGAGCAGAGCTTACAGCTGGAGGTGCTACGAGGGATTCACTGGAGCTGTGTCACCCCTGTCACCCTCCCCTCCCTGCAAGGTGTCCCCATGCACAAGGTAAGGCTCCCAGACATTTCCAGGGTGACATTTCCAGGGTGGCATTTCCAGGGTGGCATTTCCAGGCAGCGTTGCTGTAATGCCAAGGGAAGGATCTGTTCACATTCCTGCCTGGCACAATGGGCTCTGATCGTGGTGTCCCTGTCCCTGTCGGTGTCCCAGGCCACGCTGGCACCTGGCAGTCTGTGCTGATGGCTCTGGCTTTCCCCCAGGGCTCAGTTCTATTCCCAGGATGGCTGCTGAGCCTCCCTCCATGCCCAGCAGCGCTGCCCTGGCACCCCCCTCAGTCACGCCTGGGCTTTAGGCAGATATAAATTTCGTTTTCCTGTAAGGAACATTTTTGATACATAAGCAGGATTATTTCTGTGGCTTGGCCAGCGGCCACAGGAGGAGCGAGCTCAGGGGCCTGGAGAAGATTTCGGCTCCTGGCTGAGGGGGAGAGGAAGAGGAGGAGGAGGAAAGGATAAAAAAGCCCAACCCTACGTGTAAATAAACTTAAAACTAAAAAAGTGACAGAGATTATTTGCTGCTTAATGAACTAAAATGTCCAACCTCCCACCGAGCAGCGACATTGTTTATAAACTACAGAGAGGGCTTTATTTTAATGGGCAGTAAATCCCATTCATCCCCAGCCCTGGCAGTGCGGAGCGTGCGGGATGAATAGGCTGGCGCTGGACGCAGCCTGGCTTCTCCAAAGGAGCTATTTTACCCCCCTTTTCCCATATTTGCTGTTTTCCTCCTTTCCTCCTCCCTCCTGATCCCCAACACCATGCTGATAGCGGGGTTATCTGGCCAGGAAGAGGGGAGGAATCTGTCCCAGTGCCTCGGCATGTCACATCCGCTGGCGTTTGTTTATTCCTTTGAACAACGCTCCCCCCCTCCCCGTTCTGTCCCTGGGTGGCAGCTGGAGAGTGGCCCGAGATAATCACAGCCTTATTTTTTATTTATTCCTCTTAAATAAAGCCTCCTGTAGCCTGCAGGCAGATTTTGTCCAGTTGCCCCCATCCTGTGCTCCGTACTCTGCAAACAGGGAGTGATGCTCCTTGGTCCTACAGCTGATCCCACTCAGGATCCCTCTTGCAAAGGGTGAAAATCCTGGTTTTGGTGGGGGGACAGCCCCTCTGAATGTGGCAGTGGGACAGGAAGGACCTCAGGCAGCAGCCAAGCAGTGGTAGGCAAGAAATGCAGATCAATATTCTGTCCTGGGCAGAGGATTGTGGAAAATAAATACATGGTTGAAGCGTCCATGGAAATGAGAGCATCTGAGATGGGGGGTGAGGTTTGGGTTAAAAAATGGTGGGAGTTATTTCTCCAGGTTTGGAGCTGGTCAGGCCTTGCAGGACACAGTGGGAAGCATGTTGGTAAATGTGGTTTGGGGATCTTGAGCCGCTGGGAAAAGTTGGGAGCTGGTACCAACTATAGGAGAGGGAGCATGGTCAGGTCAGGTGGGAATTTCAGACATGCCTGACTTCCCCAGCACCTCAGAAAACTCCTGGCCATAACTCATAGAGTGATGTACTCCTAAGGCAAGAAAGAAAATAAGTTATCTATTCCTGCTTGAGTTTAATATGCATAATCTGCCATTAATCAAACCAGGGCTGTAAGATCCTTACTGAGACCTAATCAGTGCATAATGGATTATCTACAGGAACTAATAAAAGGTAATTATCTATGCTTTGCAAGTTCCAATTACTGTACTTATATGATCAATTAATTCTTGTAACAGTTTCCCAGGTGCAATTTGTGTGACAACATTAGGCTGACTGCAGGCAGAGCCTCAGTGCCTGCCTGGCTGCAGGGATGCCAGCAGGGATGCAGGCAGCAGCGGGTGCTGCCAGCAGGGATGCTGGCTGGGATGGCTTGGGGCTGGAGGAGAAGAGATTTAGAGATTTTAGGAAGGAATTCTTTACTCAGAGGATGGGCACAGGGTGCCCAGAGAGGGTGTGGCTGCTTCTGCATCTCTGGAAGTGTCCAAGGCCAGGTTGGACAAGGCTTGGAGCAGCATGGATTGGTGGAAGATGTTCCCTGCCCATGGAGTGGGTGGGACTGGATGAACTTTGAGTTCCTTCCCAACCCAGACAGGATCCTGTGATGTGCAGGACAGCAACATGGGTTAGTGGAAGATGTTCCTTGCCCATGGAGTAGGTGAGACTGGATGAACTTTGAGTTCCTTCCCAACCCAGACAGGATCCTGTGATGTGCAGGACAGCAACATGGGTTAGTGGAAGGTGTCCCTGCCCGTGGAATAGGTGGGACTGGATGAACTTTGAGTTCCCTCCCAACCCAAACAGGATCCTGTGATGCGCAGGGCAGCAGCTGCTGGTGGCAGGGATGTCACCCAGCCAGCACAGCCACCCCAGTTTGTGCTCTGGGAGCTCAGGGACAGCGAGGGGCTGTCCTTGGTGGGCTTTCAGCCGTGCAGGGTGGTCCTGCCCCAGCCAGAGCCCCTCTGGGCTGGGCTGCTCTCCCTGCGAGCGCGGGGTCAGCGGCCGCGCGGTCACTGCCCGGCCCCGGGGACACTGCCCCCAGCTCAGCAGCACCTCGGGGACCCCCAGTGCTCCCTTCCCATGCCCCAGCACGGCCAGCTGGCTCCACTCAGCCCCTGCTGCCTGCGCTCGGGTCCCTCTCTGCCTTGCAGAGGGTCTGGAAGGAGGAGGAGATACTGCAGCGATGTCTGCGCAGTGTTAGGGACGGCTTGAAAACGACAATAAATTTGAGACACTTTGCGTGTCCCCCCGGCGTTGTTGTGGGAAATTCGGAGCAGATTGAGGCAAGTGGCAGATCTGAGGGTTCTGCAGGGCCTGGGGTGGAGGAGGAGAGGTGCTGGGGAATGAAGGAGAACACCATTCCTGCCATGCTGGGTGGAGCCCCGGAGCCAAATCCTGCCAGGCTGACCCTGGGCACTGCTCACAGTGGTGCAGCTCTGACTCATGGCTCAGCCTCTGCTTCTTCTTCACTTTTGGGGGATTTTTTAATGTTCTGGAGCTCAGCAATCCAGTGTCACCTTCTGGTGTCCTGCAGGGTCAAGATGTGTTTTGGGCTCACTCAGGTTTGGGGTTCTGGAGGCATGTCCTGCTCCCTGAGACATGGGGATGTGTCCCCTCATCCCTGCCCCATCCCTGTCCTGTTGAACCAAACCCTCTGGGAACCCAGGCCTGAGGGTGTTTGGGAAGGTGTTGGATCAGTTTAATGAAGTTCTCTCAAGGTTTCTTCCAAATCTTTCTGTTTGGGTTGATTTCAGCCTTTGCAGAGTTTTACATCCCTGCAAAAGAGAAGAAACAAGAAATTGTTTTAATATAAAACTTGTTTTTTTTTAAAAACAGCTGTTGACATGGGATCGTTTGAGAATTTCCATTGTTATTTCCCCCAAACATGAAATTAATTCATCTGTGTCAGTCATTTTTCTGTGAACAGTCCTGGTTTCATTGACATTTTCAGTTAACACGGAAAAAAAACCAAATCCACAAAAAAAAAAAAAAAGGAAAAAACAACCCCCTAAAGCCTTTTTACTTAAAAAAAGAACTTCCCCTCCCAGCTCTCCCAGTGCCCAGGATACAACCAGTGCTTTGTTCCCAGCTGGGTGTTGTTCCCAGCTTGCTCCAAGCTGGATGGGGCTGGAGGGGAAGGGATGTTTCCCCCTCTCTGCTCTCACACAAGCTCTGGGACACTATGGTTTTGGGGGAGGATGTCTCCATGGTGGCCAGAATTCCCTGTCTTGGTGTGAGTTGGGGGTTTTGGGCGTTCCTGGAGCTTTGCCCAGTTGTGGGATGGGGAGGTGGATGCAGGCAGGCGAGGATTTGTGTCTCCATCACCTTGGGGAACCCCCTGGGCACTGAAATAGCAGCTCCCAGTGCAGCCCCCTCCTCTCCCCTTGGCTGCAGGACTGTCCCCAGCTCTGTGCTGGAGTTCTGCACCCATCCTTCCCCTCTGCTGGCTCCTGGCACCATCCACTGCTTCCTTTGGTTTGGTTTTCCAGGCTTTGGCCACGTGTCCAGCCCTGCCCAGTGGGGAGGGAATGCTCTCTGTGCTGCTGGAGATGCTCCCACACACAGCCCTCAGCCCCAGCCTCTTCCACAGCTGCTTTTCTCTCCTTTTCTTTCTTTTGTTTCACTCCTTTTTTATTGTTTTTTCCCTTTCCCCAAGCAAGCCACCACAGGCTCCTTCAGACATTCCCCTGCAAACTATTTATTCTCCCACTCCCATTGCCCCATCCCAACCTTCTGCTCCTGCTTTCTTGCCTTGGCTGTGCTGTCTGTGTTGTGGGGACCAAGTCTGGGCATGCCAAACCCCCTCCAGCCCCATTTCATACCTCTGGTTCCAGCTTTCCATCCTCCCCTGTGCAGACGTGACTCCCTGCCCGTGGATGTGTGCTGTGAGCAGGGTGGGTTTGGAGCTCAGCACCCACCCTCTGGCTGATTTACACCTTTCTGGGGCAGCTCATCTCGCACTGAGCTCCAAAATGAGCTTGACAGCGAGGTCAGGTGGGTGATGCTGGCCAGGGGCACTCCTGGCTCAGGTGCTGGGCTCATCCCTAGGTTCCTGCCAGCAGGAGGGCAGGGATGCCCTCAAAGACCCCCCCACATTCCCTGCTGGCTAGCTGGTCACAGTGAGGGCAGCTGGCTGCATGAATTTCATACTTCAGGTTGCACTAATCACAGGTCTTGTTTGATAAAATCCCCAGCCAGCCCCTCTGACAGCATTTGTGAAGTGTGGCTTCACAGGGAGAGCTGCTGGCTCTGGCAGGTGTCGAGTGTGACCAGTGCAGATCACGCTGGAAATGCCACCCTGGGTGACAGGGAGCCACTGCTGAGGAGCTGCCTGGCACTGGGAGAGGCTGACAACTGTTTGTCAGGATTAGGAAGCGTGTGGCTTGGCAAAGCCTGGCTTAGCAGGGGCCGGTGCAGATAGATGTGTGTTCCAGACCAAATCTGGGTTTGTTTGCTCGCTTTGTTTTAATTTGAAACTGAACCCTCTTCCCTGTGGTTAGATCCCCCCAGCTAAGCAGGTTTTAGCACAGGGAAGTTGCTCAAGGAAGGGAAAGGATGCTGGAGGAGGCGTGAAGTGAGAGCAACCGCTGTTACCACAAACACTTCCCAACCT
>WBND01000197.1:0-10137 GCA_013398595.1 Tychaedon coryphoeus | reverse complement strand
CTCAGTCCATGGTGAAATTCAGTCCATGGTGGAATTCAGTCCATGGTCTGTGTTCTCCTGCTCTGCTGCCTGTGGACAAACAAGGCCAAGCTGCTCCTGGCAATGTTATTTTTGGGTACCTGGCGGGGCTTGGTGTACTCTCTCACCTACTCAGTTTTGTGTACAAGAGTGGAGGATGGAGGCAGACCTAGGGCACCCGAAACCTTGTGTCTGGAGTGTTGGATCTCAGCAGAGGCTGAGCCCCTGCCCAGGCTCAGCAGGTGCTGTGGCCAGGGGGATCCTGGGGCATCTTTCTCATAGTGGCATCAAAAGGCCACCACTTGTCAGGGCTGGGCATTCCCAGCCATCCCATGCAGACCTCACAGGCAAGCTGCTGGAGGCTCTCCAGCTCACCCAGGGTCAGCAGGAGAGCCCATCACACCACCCTGCTCCTCTTCCTCACCCTATAAAGCCGTGCTGGAAGAGGGGGAGAGCCCAGCAGTGCAACTCCTGCCCAGCGCTGCTGGAATGTGGGAGGGGGAGGGAGCCCAGCCACCAGCCCAACAGTTAAAAATTACTAAATACTTCCCTAATATAATTAGGTTTCCATGCAAGCAATTGCCTTAATTGCCAGAGGGATGTGGGGCAGTGCGGGGGGAGCCAGGCTGTGCTGCTGCTTTGGTCGGTGTCTCATGTTCTGCTCCAGCTGGAACAAGGGATTTGTGGGGGGAAGATATTCCCAGGGATGCCCCAGGAAGGATTTGGCTGGGCCAAAAATAAATACAAATGCTTTGTGAGCACAGTGGGGCAGGAAACAAGTGGTGACGAGCAGGACCAGTGTCACCCTCCTTGCGTGGGTTTGCTGGAAGGTGGGCTCAGATTCTACCAGGACATGCTGCAGTTTAAATTTCTGTTTATTTTCTAAGTGCTGTTGGAACAGAGAAAGTTAGACAGCCAAAAAAAAAAAAAATCCAACCAAACCAGAGCCCACTCTGTGATTTACGTGGTAAAGGAGATAAGTGGGGATTTAAGGAGAGGGGAATATATAATTGAGACGAACGTGTAACATGAGCACGGATCCAAACACAGAGATTGTAATCAGAAGTGTGAGGAGAAGCTGGGGTTTATTAATGAAACGTCTCATCCATTTGTCAGCTGAAGAGGAGCAGCCTTTCCCAGCAGCTGGAGGTGGAGGGGGAGGATGTGGGGATTCTCTCCCTGGTGCAGGGATGCAGGCTGCCTTCATCCTGCATGGAGCTCAGCCTGGAAGTCCAGGCAGGATTAGGGGAAAAAAAAAGGAACTCTGTGGTTTCTGGGAAGCTGGGTGGTGTTGTTTTCCTGGCTGGAATCTGCTCTAGGACTCAGGAGCATGGGGAGCTGAGAACCAGCCGAGGAAGGGCTCGTTGGAGCCTTCTTCAAAATCCCTCACCTTCCTCATGCTCTCCCTGGTGCCAGTGCTTGGCTGCCCCGCTGCAGTGCCCAGGCACATCTGGGAAGTGCTGCTGACCCCATCCCACAGCCCTGCTGGCCCCCAGAGCTTGGACAACCCCCCTGTCCCTGCCTGGAGGTGCAGTCTGGTCAAACACATCTCAGCCAGCTTTGGGGGAGCCCTGGGAGCCGTGTGGAGAGCGTGGAGCCCCAGCTCAGGGTCCTTAGTGCTGCATTTCCAGGCTGGGATTCACATGGTTTGCCCTTGCTGTGAGCTGTGGGGCTCTGCTCCGTGGTCTGTGCCATGGCTCACCGAGCCTGTGACAGGAGAGGTGACACCAAAGCCTGGTGAGGTCACCCTGTTTCATGCCCCCCTTTTATCCCTCTCCATCCATTAGGGTTGGACAACGATGCTGGCGGTGCCCAAGGGGTTAACCCAGCTCTGGCTGTCTCTACATGGAAAGAACATTTTTGTGAGGGGTTCTTCCCCTTCCCAGGCCCTGGCAGTTATCTGTGGGCTGCCAGAACACCAAGCCCTGCTGGACATTGACCCGTCCGTGCCGAGCTCAATTAGCTGAGGCTATCTGATTGGACTTGGCGCAGCCTAATTAGCTTTGGACTCCAACCAGAAACTTAAACCCAGAGGCAGCTTGCAGGCAGCCCATCCCTTGCTGCTGCCTGCCTGAGGGAGGGAAAAGCTTTTCCCAAGCCTGCTGTCTGGCCTGGGAAAGGGGAACAAGCCACCCAGCCTGCCTGCCCATCCCTGCGGCCACACAGCTGGAGCTGGGGGGCTGGAACCTCCCCAAAACGTGTTCCTGAGCCCCAGCAGGTCACAGAGAGCCAAAGGCAGCTTCTTCCTCTTGGCAAAAAAGTGCTTGGCATCTAGTTTCCAGAGTGAAGTTGGTTTTTTGGAGGGGGGTCTGACTGCGCCTTCACTGTCTCATCACACACCTTCCAGTTCTCAGGCTCCTTGTTCCTCCTGGACCTGCACAAAGTGGGAGGTTTGTCCCTGAGGGAGCTGCCTCGCTCCAGAGGGTTCTCCAGTCGTCGGTGGAGGTGTGGAGGAGGAGCTGAGCTGGGGAGGGATGGCTGGTTTGGGACCCTGGGTTCCTTTCCCACCTGTATTTCCAGCTCTGTGACCATTGAAGCACAGGAACGCTGCTGGGAAGGGGTCTTGAGGGATCTGCTGGCCAAATTCCCACCAGGCACGGTTCTGAGGGGTGGGCATTTCTCCAGGGGGATTGGGAACAGCGTTCCCATGGGCTGCCCTTGCCCAGAAACCCTCTGCAGGGGTGGCTCATCCCACCTGGATGTTCAGGAGATGTCTCCTGACCTCTGTGCCCATGCCAGCCTTGCTGGGTCTCAGCTGAGACATGGAAAACTCCACGTGGCCTTTCCAGCACCTTCTAAGGGAAACCACCAAACTGGTTTTCTGGAAAACCAGTCAGAGTGTTGGTTTTGCAGCTTTGGTGAGCACCAGCCCAGGCCCCGCTGGATCAATTAAAGCCCATTATGCCAAGTGAATGACTGTAATTATCTCAAATCTGGATTAATGTGCACGCACAGCACCGTAATATAATCCTCCTGCCTGCTGCTTTGTGGGCCGTTGTTCCTGGGAGCCAGGGAGGAGCAATCTGCAATTCCTGGCTGTGTCTTCCTCCTCTTCTTCCTCCTCTTCCTCCCCCTCTCGCCTCCTGCTGCTGGCTCAGCCCTGAGCACAGAGCTTGGCCCGTCCTGTAGGATCTCTGGAAGCCATGTGGGCTGATGTTTGCCCTCCTTGCTGACCCCAGGTGGGAGCAGAAGGCGATGGGGAGGTGCTGTCCCTCCTGCCAGTCCCCAAAATCAGCAGAGCAAGGGTGGATGCAGCACATCCTGCACCTCCAGGATTCAGGAGCAGCACATTTTAGCCCATGGATCCCAAAGGCAGTGCCTGGCAGAGCTGCTGGGCTGCTCTGCTCTTGGTCTTGAGGATCTGGCTCATCCCAGATCTGCTGCAGGGAGGCTGAGGGTTGGCAGCTCCTGTTTCCTGCATCCTTTTGGCTGCTTCTTGCCCTTGCAGGGGGAAATTCTAGATTTCAGGGCAGCAGGTTCCACAGGGGTGGAGAGCCCTGCTCCAGCTCTGAGCCCCATCTGCTCCCCACATCCCTCCTCCAGACATGGGGATGTCCCCAAGTCTTGGGGACAGGGGTTGGGATGAAGTGGGGCCGTGCCTGATCTGGGTTCTCTGGTGGCCCCAGCACATGCCACGTGTGTGGCTCCTTACTGGGATGTCCTGGGGGATCTCCAGTGGGAGTGGAGGCTTCTCCTCTTTCTGCTGGAATGAGCCTAAAGCTTCCGAGCTCCCCGTGCATCCCGCTGGATCCTGCTTGGATTTTCATAGCTCAGAACCCAGCACCCCCTCAAGGGCAATTAGATCACATCAAACTGCAATTGAATGTAATTAAAAGGCCATAATGAGCTCCAGCAACCTGCGGGACCACTGTGCTGGAGCTCTCACCGTGCTCTTTTCGGGGGCTGGGATGGAGCCAGTGAAGATCAGCAGCTGCAGGGAGGATGAGGAGCTCCAGGCAGAGCTCCAGGCAGGGTGGGCAGGCTTTGGGAAGTGCCACCATCACCACACTGGTGATGCCCATCAGGACAGAATCCCTCAGTTTTTGATGAGCAGAGGGAGCATCTTCTCCTCCTCTGGCATCATTTCCTGCTAGTTTGGCTTTGCTGGTGCAGTTTGGGAGCTGGAGAGGGGCCAGGAGCTCCAGCAGTCACCTCTTGGAGTGGCTGCTCCAGGCTGTAGTTGGGGAATTTTGGTGACAGGGCACTGGTGGCTGAGCTCTTGGCAGTGGGGTCCCCCAAACCTCTCTTTTAGGGTGTGTGAAGACACCAAAAAGTTGGAGAAATGCACCCCCAAGCAGGATTTGACTGGGAAATCCCAACTGTGCCAGATTTGGGGCAGAGAACTGAGTTGGGGGGAGCATCACTACCCTGTCCCACACCCCAAAAACACCAGGGGGGAACAGCCCTGCTCTGAGCCACTCCTGCAAGAGCTGCCACGTCCAGCCCTTCATCAGGCAGCCCTGGCAGCAGCAGCACACTGCCCCTATTATGGGCTGGCCATCAGCGGGTTCCCAGCCAGTAAATTAGGGGCACTGTGACTGCAGAACAGAGAGCATTGTGCGAGCGGGGCCGGCGCCGCCCTCCAGGGATGAAACAGGAGCCTGTAATTTCTCAGCGCTGTTGTGACATCTTTGCACAAGCGTGTGATTGAGTCACATTTGCTTTATCAGCAGAATCCTTGTTTGCCTGGGTGCAGCCTCTCCCCCCTTTCCACCCAGCCCTGCCAGAGCTGCCTGCTCCCCTCCCCTGGGCTTCTCTGCTCTCCTCACCCTTCCTGTATAGGAAATAGGGAATATGGATATAGGTTGGATATTAGAAAAGAGTTTTTCATGGAAAAGAGGGATAAAGGACTGGAATGGATGGTGGAGTCACCATCCCTGGGTGTGTTTAAAAATAGGCTGGATGTGGCACTTGGTGCCGTGGTTTACTTGGGGTGTTAGGGCATGGGTTGGACTTGATGATCTTGAAGGTCTCTTCCAACCCAAAATTCTGTGAATTCTGTGTGAATTCCTTCCTCTGCCTGTCCCTGGAGATATGGGTGGGGTCCTCCATGAGGTGAGGAGATGGTTTAGGGTAGGGAGGTGATTTGGGATGGGGCCCATGTATAGTTTCCAGGTGTTTCCTCCAGTGATGTGGCAGCTCGTGGGGTCAGCAGCTTCTGAAAAATTCCCCTTTTCAATCCTTCCTCCATGGAGATGGGATAGCCCCTGCAGGCTTCTGTGCCACTGCTCCAGGAGCAGGGTGTGATTTTAGCTGTCTCCTGAAAGGGTGGGATGGGGTTTTTAAGGGAAAGAATCCCAAATAAGCCCCTGTGCTGATGCTGAGCACATTTGGTCAGCCCTGGCATGGGCTGTGTGTGCTGCCTCCTCCATGGCAGCTCTGAACCATCAGCAACAGCAATCCCATTTCTGGTGTGGGTGCTGTGGTGGGGGGTCTCCAGACCCCTGGGCACCCAGGGTCCAGCAGGTGATGGGGTGAGTTAAGGGGTGAGTGTCTCCCAAAAACGCCCCGTGGTGCTTTGAGCCAGATTGCCAAAAAGCGAGATTTTCTCCAGAGAAGAAAATAAAACAAGATGGAGAGGAAGGAGAGGTGTTGGAGCTGCAGGGACAGAGGTGACCCAGCTGTGGGACAGGGATGCTGCTGCAAGGGTTGGGCTTCCCCTTCACCTTGTGGGAAGAGAGCAGAGGTTTCCTGAGTGATAAATTCTGGCTGGGGAGGGAGAGGCTGGTGTGGAAAAGCCGCTCGTGGGTGCTGTGATCTCACACCAGGGCACATCAAGCCATCAGGTGAAGTGCTGGCAGCAGGCAGAGGGGTGCTGTGGAATTCCTCCAGCCAAGGAAAACCCCTGCTGCTGCACTGAAACCCCAAGAAGCACCTCTGCTGCTGGCTGGGTGCTGCAGAGGTGCTGCTGCGGGGAGGTTTTGGGGAGAGCATGGAGACAGAGGTGAGAAACCCTGTGGCTTTGAGGTTTTGGTTTGGTCAAAGTGAAACCTGCTGGGAGGAGGAGCCCACCCTGTGCAGATTGCAGCTGAAAACTTGAGTTTCTCACTGTCCTCCAGCAGCCTGAAAGCACCACGGCATCACCTGGGGAAGATCCTGAGTGTGGCTGGAGAAACTCTCCCAAATCTCAGAGCAGATCCTGGTGGAGAAGCTGCACGTGGTGGTTTTGAAATGCCTGCAGAAAGACAGATTTCTGTGTGCTGCCCCATGTGCAGGGTTTGGGGGGATCTCAGAGGGATGTTCTCAGGTTTGTTTTTGTACTCAAGTCCAGAAATATAAAAAGAAAAATCGATTCCAGTTACTTTTTGGTGAAATCAGAGCTGCTCAACACTCTGGATTCCCGTGGTCCTACATCCCTTTGCCTGTAGCTGTGGAAAAGATGCTCAGAAGGGATTTATGAATAAAACACAGCTGTATGCTCTGACAACTTGGGCTGCATTCCCAGGGTGTGCTCAGAGCCCAGGTGCTTTGAGAGGATCAATTACCTGTCCTCACTGGGCAAAGTGCTTTAAATTTGCAGCTTAATTTGCTTGGATTTGCCACAGGCTGCTGCTTGTTTCTTGGCTCCTGGGTGAGTTTTTGGGGTGAGAAGCTCAGGCACTGCTGGGCCCATGGCAGCAGCCAGCGTGTGAAGGGCAAGAGGCAGCTCTTGCTCCATCCTCCCTTCAGTCCTCAGTTCTGCTGCTGTAAACTGGGAGCAAACTTACTCAAGGTTGTAGGCCAGGGGCTGTTTAAATTCATCCCCGAGTTTGAGATCAGGACACAAGTGAGGACCTGACCTCTTGTGGTCACAGCATTACCATGGCAATTCTCACATGCAAACCACTGTCCTGCCCGGATCCTGCTGTTCTGCTGCTGTTTGCCACTGCTTTGCTGTGGGGAAGGTGTGAGAAAAGGAAAGGGAAACCTCCATCATTTGAGGTTCCTTGTCTGGAAAGCACCTGAGATTCCCAAGCTGCTTTCGAGGAATGAAAACTATAGGATGTGGGTTTTCACTGCTGAGTTGTTTCCCTGAAGAAGGAGCATGGGGTGCTGTCTTTACCTGATCCACCTGGTTTGGGGGTGAGGGTTTGGAGCCTGGGCACCCCCAAAGTGATGCTGGGGAGCAGAGGAGGAGGAGGATGCTGGCAGAAGCCTGATCCCTGCTGCTGCTCCTGCTCCCCTCCCAGCGTGACCCCACAAAGCCCTGACACCAAGGGCTGACTTAAGGAAGGGAGTGGCAGCCCAAATTTAGGATTTCCTGCTGTTTAATACCCAGAGTTGATTTGCTTTCTGATTAAGGAGGAAGAGGTGCTGAGGGGGGAAAAAAAAAAAAAAAAAAAGGAGAAGCGGATGCAGGGGGTTGTGAGTGACTTTCCAAATCTCAGCTGGTGCCAGGGACTGGCTCTTGGGTTGTTCCTACAGTGACAGCTCCTGCCTGGGGTGCTGCAAACCCCTCTGATCCCAAGGGATTGGATCATGGAATCCAGTGGAATGGATTGGATTGTGCCCTAGGTGAGCAGCTCTCCTCAGCTGCAGAAAACACAGCTCAGGGAGTCTGTCTGTGCTTGAAATGTGTTTTTTTTTAACTTCCCCTCTCTCAGATCTGAGTGCTGAGCCACCAGGCTGCTGAGTAAACTCCCAGGATGTGCCAGGAAAGGTTTTCCAGCAGAGCTAGGTCACTGTAGTTTTACTGGCAAAGCCTCTTAGGCATAAATGAAGATTATTCTGGTGAAAGCTTATGCTGGTACACTTTATTCCAGTACAAATGAGCTATCCTGGGAAAAAAAAAGCACCTCTGCATGTTGGAATTGTTTCTGCTCTGGGATGTTTTGTGGTCTAGAAATGTTAAAATCACAGCCCTTGGTGATAGTGCTGGGTCAGCAGAAGCTGCTTCAGCTGCTGCAGACGTGCCCTGGCCAGGCAGCAGCACTTGGAGTGACACTGGGTGACAAAATGCCACAAGGAAGGGTGGCTGGTGGCATTCCTGGTGTTCCTGGAGGGGCTGGCCTGTCCATCTGGGCTGCCTCCAGCCATGGAGCTTTGTGCTGAATGCCAAGGGGATGGAAAAATAGCAAAAAAATAACCAAAATAGCAGTGGAGCTGCCCACAGGTGTTGGGTACAGATGTTTTTATAAGGCTTTTTTTTTTTCCTTATTGAAAATTATCGATAATATTCTGATTATGATTACGATAATGCTGGAAGAGTGGTGGGGTGGGAAGGGTGATCCAGCAGTTGAGATGCTACCCTGGATTTTGGAGCTGTCAGGATCTGTTCCAGCTTTGGCTCCAGTTTGCTGTGTGACCTCAGTGAAGTGACATCAGTCTGTGTCCTTGTGCCATCAGTGTCTGGCTTGGGTGGCTGCTGCTGCAAAAAACCTCTGTGAGGTGGGAATGCATCCCAAAGAGAAGGCAGGGGTCTGCTGATGAGCACCAGAAACTCCAAACTCAGACTCCCCTGCCCAGGGGATGGCTCCTGGTGTGGGAGCACTCTCAGGGCTCCCTGCAGCCATCCCAGCACATGGATCATGTGCCCTGCCCTAAATGTCATATATTCCTTGGGAAAAAAATTCCCATCCAAACCCTGGGGCTGGCAGGCTCGTAGTTTGGAGGAGGAAAAAGAGCTTCACTGCAAATTCTTCAGCTGCTGACGAGCTCTGGTTTCTGATCTCCCAACTGCCATGGGGCATCTTCGGGGAGAGACAGAGGTCATTGTGCTGAAACAAAGGACACACACAGAAAATAGCTGCACTTGATGGGTGTGACAGAAGGGAAATGCTTTCAGAACTTTTTTTTTTTCTCCTATTTTTTTTTTTAATTTAGAAACAGGCACAGAGTTTATTTTGGTCAAGAGATAGTCACACACAGCAGCTTTAAATGGCAGAACTCCTCGAGGAGAAGGAACAGTCTCACACTGCTTGAGCTGAAAATGCCTTTGGGGAAATGCCTTGTTTGCTGCAGTCCAAGTGGTGCTCATCAGTTTGGGAATTTATTTGTGCCTATTAAGGATATTTCCTCAGTCTAGGCTTTTTTGTTTTTTAAATTTATCTTTTTTTTGTAGCGTTCTTTTTGCAGTCAAGGTCCTTTAGGACACTTGTGATGGGGAAGAGGGCACACTCCTCATATCCCACTCCTGATACCCATCTGTTTTCTCCAAACCCCAATTCCCTCCAGCCAGGGACTGGCAGCATCTGGGCTGAGCTGCCTCAAGTGGACTCTTGACTTTGCAAGGTTTATAAAAACCATATTTGCTTGCTGGATGTAAATGTTTCCCATTGCTGCCGCTCTCCCAGCGGGGTTTTGGAGCTGGGAGTGTTTGGGTGAGGAGTGGAAACCTCCCAGTGTCCAAGAAGTTGCTTGGAACTTTGGAGTCCTGCTGCTCTGCAGAAGTCCTGCTGTGGTTCAGATTTCCCAGTGTGTGGCCGAGGGGTTTGGGTGTAAACACACCCAAATGTGGCTGTGCCTACCCAGATCTCCCCTTCCACACAGGATTATCCCTTTTCTCTCCCACCCTTTTTGGTTTTGCCTCCCAGTTCCTTGCTGGGTGTGGGAGCAGGGTGGGTGTGCAGGGAGCTGCTGAGGTGCCCAGGAATTGGGATTTTGGGAGAGGTGCTGGCCCCACACGTGCTTTGCTGTCTGATGTGGGCTGGTGGCCAGTGACCCTCCTGTGACCTCTGCTGCCTTAAATATTCCGGATCTTTTCAAAGGAAGGACTGAGCTCTGCTGCCTTCCCTTAGCACAGGTCAGGGGTTCCCTGGATCTGCTGCATCCCTGGAAGGTCCCTCCATCACCCCGTGGGTGTTTTTTGGGGTCCTGTTCCAGAACGAGCTCCTGGGTGGCACTGGGGGCTCTCGGGGGCCCTTCAGAGACCCCAAAAGCGGAGAGCTGGGAAATGCTGTGCTGAACCCCAGGAGCAGCCCTGGAATCCTGCAGGAATTTCCTGGGGTTCCTGTTGTGCCTCTCTCACATCACTGAGCCACGGGTGACGTGGTGACCAGCACTGGGTTTGTGTCAACATCCTGTGAGAGCCTGGCAGGGACAGGGACAAGGGATAGGGACAGGGTGGTGACCAGCACTGGGTTTGTGTCAACATCCTGTGAGAGCCTGGCAGGGACAGGGACAAGGGATAGGGACAGGGGA